>BQNB010122235.1:0-20320 GCA_026074375.1 Tanacetum coccineum
ATCACTTTATGGATCGACATCATTAAGTGAGTTGCACATATGGTGGAGTTTTTGCTTAACCTCGGACTTGAGATGCAAGTAGGTCTTGCATGTATGGATGTCATTTCTTGATTATTAAAAACTGCTATACTGAATAAGGTAGTTATAAAAGCTATTTTTAGAAATGATTTAAAGTACATGATTGACACTTGTAGTCAAAATAGAATTTTTTCCTCCACGTGTTTGGGATTTAGATTCTTACTAGGCCCCTCGTTGGGTTGATCAGATGTTTGCATGGTCTTGCCTAAAGTGTATTTAAGATGATTCATTTTACATTTGGTAATCTAGATCAATACAGAAACGAGAAAATAATCGTTAAATTAAAGGATGAATTCGATCCAAATCCATATTTAACACTGTGTCTAAAACAAAAGGATGTATTAACTTAAACCATTAAAACTGATAAGTTTAACGAAACTACACTTATGTATTTCTAGGAGCACTGATGATGTTGCTAGACCATTGTTAATGTTAGTATGTAATATACTATGACAATGACTTTCACAAGTGCGAGCTATTGAGAAGTGCTCATGTCATACGGATATTTATATGGCTAGAAATACTTGAGCCTATGGGGCTCACACACTTATACACATAGATGCTATTCTATTAGTATGTATAAAATATAAGTGTATATTTATAATATATAATAATCTAACGATAATAATTAACGATCATTAATTGTTTGTGTTACGAATAATTAACTGTTAGCCCTCTAATTATTATGTACATGTATATATGTAATTAAATAGAGAGAACATCAAACTTGAGGGGTGTTTTGTGTTATTGGAAGGGGGCAGCCTACAAGGTAAAGATGGGAGGGGGTATTTGTGACATGTTTAGGTAGCTTTTTCCCAAAGCAAATTAACCCTAATCTTGCACTATAAATAATTGAGGGATTTATCATTCCCAATATTCCCATTCTATCGTTTATCTCCTTTTTGAGCCGATTTGAGAGCCCCCTTTGTAAGGATTTCGAGTCTTGATTTTCTAGTATATCGGGAACGTGGTTTTCTATTATCGTTAGTCGGTGAACTAGCATTCCGGTAGCATTAGTAGACGTGTAGTGTGGATACACGTAGAGGTTACCTACTTCCGGTAGCATTGGTAGACGTTTAGTGTCGATACATGTAAACCTAAGTTATCAACCATTAGTATTATTAAGCTCAAAAATTCCAAACTCATAACCCTCATTCTTAAAAAAATTCGGCTCCTAGCTTCTAATTAAATCCAAGAGCATCATTCTACTTTCAAATTGAAAACCAATGCATGTGTGCATGTAAGTGTGGATAGTGACACTTTTGGAAGTATTTTCCCATGCACAAACGCAAACATGTTACACTCTTACAACAATGTCCAGTTCTTAGACCACAACACCATAATACTTACACCTTGGTCCCTAAATTTTGCTCATTTTGTCGTCTTTCATTCTTATGTGGTAATGTCGTGTTTTGTAGTTTACGTTTATATTTATCTTATATGTCGTGTCTCGTAATTTATGTTTATACTTGTTTTATATCCCACATCGCCCTAGAAGGATAACATGTAAGCACTCCTTCTCCTATAAAAGGTGGTGCAAGTATTTGGTGTAGGATATGGTTTAATATTTTGATATTAGTAATAAAGCTTTGCTTTTATCTATTCTTGGCGACTTTGCTAAGATTCTCTTAATAATCGGTATTCGTTTGAATCAACGATTGTTGGAGTTCGCATGATTATCGATATTCTTTTGAATCAACGATAGTTGGAAGATTGTTTCTGGTATTCGGGTGAATCAACATATTCAATTTGATTATCTTGTTTATTGTTTCTGGCTTTCATTGGAATCAACAGATTCAATTTGTGTTATCTCATTATTTTCACTACATCAATTAGAGCCAGGTTGGTATCTCTTCTTTTTTTATTACATCAATTTGTTATCTTGTTTCTATACACTACATCAAAAGGATACTCCTCTTCCTCATCCCATATATCCCAGATAATAGGTTCAACAAACAAAGTCCTTGGTCGATCCGGTTGTTCATCAGAAGATGAACCATCACCCTTAAAGAACAGATTTTCTAACTCTTCGCCTCCAATTCTCCGACCGTTATGATCCCCACGGCTTCTTGGATTCATCATGTCATTCATTCGATCAACAAATTAATCAACAAACTGATCAAATTGCTCATTCATTCTTGCAATAATACGTTGCTCAAGTTCTTGTTCGTAGATATCATTAATATATCTGTTTCTCCTTGGAGGCATCTTAATCAGGAACTTTGGCTCTTGATACGAACTGATGTACGTCAGACGTGTCATTCCTTATTACGTGTATTTGTAGTAAACATGAATCATTTTGAGTTGAATCGGTGTTTAACTTTGTTTTCTATTTGCTGTATTTTGAAACTCTTGCTGGACTCATACTAGCTAACTCTAAATCCCGTGAATTCCAATATATAATCAAAATAAATTACCGATTTATAAAGCTAGCGTCGTGTAAGTAAGGTCAAAATTCTGACATACATGCATTCAACAAATATAACTTACGGATCATGCGCAGAAAGAAGGGATAAAATAATTTGGAAATAAATAAATGTAACTTTTTATTCTCAATAGGTGTATGAAATTAAACTATAAATGATAACTTACAACATCTTACGTCTTTTTTTATTTTATCTACAAAAAATGACAAGTAACATCAATCTGAAACAAATTAATTACCTAAAGGGAAGTGATTTGTGCACCATTTTTTTAGCCATACACTACTAAATGACACCGATAATGCACACAGTACAACACCGGTATGCACAATTAGTGGTGTATGGCTAAAAAAAATGATGCACAAATCACTTCGCTTACCTAAATGGACTTTTCCCTCTCCATATATAGAAAAGATATTTTCTTTTCATACGGGGTACTAAATGTTCCATTCTTATTGATTTACATGCAAATTCATGATTTGACATGCAAATACATATGAAAAATGAATATCCAACTTAAATTACATTAGTTGCAAAAGCGGAACCACTTGGGAGTGTGATCTTAGTGATCGTTGATGATAGGATCGATCTTCGATCAGCCGTTGTTATGGAAGTGTTCACTTCTCAAAGTCAGAATGCAACATGTTATGCATGAAATTCAAGTCACCAAATATAAAATCATCACCACCATTGTATCCACCAAAATCCTGGCTCTCGAAATGCACCTGAATTTCCTCTGGAAACTTGTTGCAAGTTGGCGCTACAGTCGAATTTGAAGATGTTGAAATGAACTCAGCCGCAGTGGTCATCTCCATCATTTCTTTGAACTTGGAAGATTGCAACAAAAGTCCTAGGGCTGAGGTGGCACTAGTCGACCTAGAGGAATACGTCATTGTGGCTTCTACAGTGGGAGACACCATGGCGTCCTCCGTGGGTTGGAGTGGTTGGGTTTCATGGTGGTTTTGGAGATAGTTTAATCCTATTTCATGGTTAGAGCTTGGTGGTAAACTAGCATTGATAATATTGATACTAGGGTTTGGTGGTGCGTCAATGGTGTTATTGTTGTCCGGCCTTAGCCATTTTATATAACGGCTTAGATCAAAATTTGTAACGGCGTTAAGTCCACGATACTCTATGGCTGCCATGTCATAAGCTACTGCTGCTTCTTCTTGTGTTGCTGCAAACACGAAATAATAAATAAAATCAATTTGTGTTTTGTATCACAAAAAAGTGTCATTAAAAGTAAAAAAAATGTCACGAATACGTCGATAAAAGTTAGAAAAAGATGTCATTTTAAGTTTTGAATGTTTTTCTTATACTTAAACAAGCAAGATTACCCGCGCGTTGTTGCGGGCGTTAATTTTTTGCGCGTTGTTGCGGGGTTTTTTTTTTGTTCGGGTTTGTTTTTTCGGTCTCATGTTTAATAGTTTGTTTTTTTTCATATTAAATGACAATCTTTTTTTTTCAATAAAGGGGATTTTTTTTTTGCCCAGGCCAATAGAAAGTCGTAAACGTAATTTTTTTTCTTCTTATTTTTGGCGAAAGAAGGGGGGAGGATTATAAAGTTTTTTTTTTTGGGGCCGATAAAGGGGATTTTTTTTTTTGGCCCAGGCCGATAGAAAGTCGTAAACGTAATTTTTTTTTTCTTCTTATTTTTTACGAAAGAAGGGGGGATTATAAAGTTTTTTTTTTTGCCGATGAACAGTAACCACCGGGAATAATTAAAAAAAAAGTGGGCCGGCCCAACACTGTAGCACTGTAGCTACAGTAATAATGAACAGTGGTTTTGTGAGTGTGTTAAACGACGTCGTTTAACACTTCTTTTAAGATATATATAATGTATGGGTAAAAGTGCAGTTGGTAAAAATATATTTATAATGACACAAAAAATGTAAGGATAAACTTTTTGTTTTTTATGACATATTTTCACAAAAAAATATCATTAATTCTTAAAATTTTGACCTCTTGCTCACGCTTTTTAAAAATGTCATTATAAAGTCAGATTTTTTTTTTTTTTGTATCACTGTAAACACGGTCGCTAAAAGTCATTTTAGTGATATTGCAATCTCTATTCAAATAGTGAGTTCGTCTCAGAATGTATATCATCACTTAATTAGCAGTAGTTTACTACTGCTATATACTAGATGTGCATAAGAGATAAATAATTATTCTTCCATAACATTTCACTAAAGAAAGTCAATTATTTAATGGAGGTTGGAAAAAATCCTGAACTTCATGATAACGAAAGTTTTGGTACGTTTTCTTTAATTATTCTTAATGGAAGGCATCATAGGAAACTACCAAGAAACTCATACTACATTTGTTTGTTTACTTAGCCTAGTATGGACGTATGTTCTTGGACATAGTTGACATGTGGCACAATATGATTTTCGAAAACTTTTTTACTATAGAGATATAGATTTATATATAACTACAGATCATGTTTTTTATATTACCACTATATCAACATGCATTAACAATAGATTGATTATAAGCATTGGTTTCATTATAAGAGAGTTTCCATGCCGGAAGTATATTTACATATTTGTAAAAGCTGCGGAATCTTTTTTACGGAGTACCCAATAGGCTTCACATGTGTTTTAATTTTGTTAAGGTACAAGATTATTTACAGTGGCTAATTAGTTCATACCAAATACAGAAAGAAATTTTATAGACCATTAATGGTTTTTATAATTTCTTTCTAGGAAAACAAATGTATTCTAAAGAAATGATGTAAAAATTGATTAGTTACCGTAAGTTCCCAGGTAAAGATATTTGTTGCCAAAAACTCTGCCTATTCTAGCTTCCCATCTTCCATTGTGATGATGCCTGTTCATTGTAGTACGAGTGTCAAAACAAATTGCAAACAAATTAGTTACTGTAATCGTCTAATCTGTTTGCTTACATATTTCATGATTTACTATATATGTATTACGAAACTAGCTAGTCGATTTTTGTAGAGGTTAAATCAACCGATTTTCTTCAACAAAACCACATTACAAGTTGGGAAATCTGTTTTTACTGAAGTGAGTTAAACTAAAGTTCACCTTGCAACTCCTCTATATTTTGAAACTCCCCGAGAAAATCCGCTGCTCTTTCTACAATTCCAGATCATAAATCCGTCAGCAAATTACCACGTCGTATATTTATCAACGGTTAGATAGTTAAATTCTAGTAGTTGATAGACGGGAAAACCTTCTTAGTGATCCAATATATTCCTCTCGTGACTGGCCTTCCATTTGCTTCAGTTCCTTATGATACGTCATTAACTACGATCATATAAGACAATTAGCAATAATAAGCCTTACTAGAACAATGATACATACAAACACGAAATTCATTCAGTTATTTACCGGAAAGTTTAAGATGGTGTCGGGACCCCAGTACTTAAGCGCTGCCAGGTCGTAAGCATGAGCAGCGGCATCTTCATCATCATAAGCACCTAAATATTCAAACATTGATATACAATTAGAATAAATGATAAGTACTGTAAGTCATTATAAATACTACAGTACGTAACTAGTTTTATGATATAATATATTGAATGTAAACTTACCAAGATAAACTGAAGTTGCATATTGGTTCCATCAAATCAAGCACCATGGTAAATGATCAGCATCAAGAACACGAATAAATGCATTAATATCTAGTTTTATGAAATAAATAAGTTGGTAAAAATTATCAACGAACAAAAAACCAACCTTGCCGGCCTTTCTTGTTTTGAGACTCATTCCAACAGTTCTTATCCCATAAATGAGCTTCATACCTCCCAGTCCATCGATGTCTGAACCAAAATGAAACCACGAAAAAAAAGAAACTATAAAAACTATATAAATGTTGTAAATGGAGATCATTTAATTTACAGAAACTGAATTCGTGAGAAAAAACTCACCTAGTAACACCACGATAAATCGAGCTACGTCGAGGAGGTGAGTCACGAGGAACTGTTTTCCTAGTCCGTTTTGCCTTAGTAACTACTACAGAATTTGTGTTCATCTTTGTTCCTTCATCAATCTTTATACGTTGCTTCAACAATTTCGTCATCTAAAGAATATAAAACGCTTACTATCCACGAGTCGAATAAACCAAATAATAATGTCAACTTGAGAAAAGACTTAATTAGACCAAATCATGCATGAAGGTGTTTATAAAGGATTGTTGCTGGCCAAAGATAAGCTGCCGGCTTGCAACGGTGCTATTCGGTCACATTCTAAATATTTGTTTTCATGCTATATTTTGTTGTTTATTTTGTTTGATCAGTGAACAGTAAAATGAATGAATTAGATATAGTTTCTTATGGTTTTCATTTATTAGCTGCAGTTAATTAAGTAATAAAAGGATTTATTAGCTGCTCTTAGTTAATCAATATATAGTAAAAATATTTCAGATTTATTAGCTGCCACTGGTACTTACAATGTTTTTTGTAGTATTTGAATTCTAATCTTAATTTATTACTACTTATATAACTTTTCCATTTGAAAATGCTTTTCTATTACACCTGTCAAGTTAAATTTTCTACATTTTTTTTTAAGTTTCTTGTCTCATCAAACCGTTTTGTCTAAGAACTTTACATTTACAAAAGTTATAATGTAAAACCAACATGTCGCATAATTCAATATATAATATTGGTGATGGTATGGGAGCTTATATAGCTATGGTAGAAGTGTAAAATTGTAAAAATAACTCTACATTGCATGAAGGTTTTAAGTTACATATACTGAGTACGTATATGTGTTGCCACAGAATATATATTTTGTGAATGTGCGAACTGAATAAACAGGTCGCACTTTAATACGAGTAAAATGTCACATGAATCACACAATACAAGGTTCTCGCCAGATTTAAACATACACATGCTTGCACTAGCTCATGCGTAAACACACGCACATTACAACAAATATCTGAAACCTCCGTGTAAAAGTACAACTTCAAGTTGTGTGTATTAGTAAAGGTTTTGCTAGTGATTAGTTATACTTTAAAATTACTCTAACGAGAGCTACGGATTCGTGTGTTGCATCGGTTTTGTTCTTCGATTAAAAAACTAAACTTTTGATTTCGTTCAGTTGAAAGTACAAAAATTCAGCCATATTATGCTACAATTTTAACTCAAAGCCAACGGTAAGATCCCAATTTGGTAAAATATTAGTCTAATCAAGTTTGTATAAAATTATTTCAAAACACACGAATTTTGTTCTTCACAAAAAAAAGAATACTTAAAAATGCGACAATTTTGTCTCAAGTTAAAAAGTTATGCTAATGCCAAATTTTTGACCCTGTATCTTCTGTTCAACGACATTCATATTGTTTGGTATTCACGCCATTGTCGTACGAAAGAGAAAAATCAAAATCAAGCCACACCTATATTGTTATTGCATGTACAATAGATGGTAGTTTTGTTTCAAATATGACATGTTAATTGTTGCATATACAATAGATTTTAAAAACAACACGTGAATATAAAAATCTTGTAACGATCTATACAACATTTTAAGAATGAAATGTACATTGGACTTGGCATATGAGAGTTAATGCTAACTTGCTACATATAACATATTTCTTTTACTATACACTCATTTCCATTAGGTCAACAACACACTCGCTTGCCTTGACAATTGCAACCCTCCAATTCTTTACTCCTTTCTTTTCAAATCTTCTTCGTCATCAAGAAATAACTAAGAAACCACACAAATTAAAGACAAAAAAAAACACCATTTGTATGAGTATAAAAAACACACACCAACAATCTCATAAACACATAAAAAGTAGTTTTACCAAGCATGGATCTTCATTTCTATGTAGATCATTATTCGTCAGTCTTCAAAGCTCTATCCCCCAGGCCAAATGTTTGTCATCTTCACTGCTAAACATCTACAACAACACAAAAAGAAATAAATCATTAGATTAACTACATCCATCACATATTTACAATAAACTAAGAAAGTGAAACACAAAAATAAATTAAACAAACAAAATCAATTATGCACAAAAAAAAAAATGGTGGTTAGAGCTTGAGAGAAAAAATATGCAAGAATAAGAATGTGTGTAAGACTTTCATGTGTTTTTTATAGCTAGATATGTAACTTAAACATATTAAATAACTACATGTAAATTGACTCTTTTAAATGCTAAGAAAGTCAAATTGACTAATCATATGGTACATGAATGCTATAAGTTTATGAAGTTACAAACTTAATAATGTTATTTAAGTGAGTATTTAATATAAATATATTATTAAATGCAAATTGTACGTACATGACATTTTGTAACTTGTACAACCTTCACAACCAAAGTTACAACACTTCAATACTGCACATTAAATAAGAAAACTTATGTACAAATTTCATAGCTATGGTTACAAAACTTGAAGCCTATGCAAGAATTTGAGTTGTGGTATTAATTCAAACCCATCTTTAATACTACATAATATATAAATATAATAAAATTAAATATAAAATTTTTAAAAAAATAATAAATATGAATAACTTTCCACCTTTCATATACAAAGAACCTAACATGTACCAAGTGGCCACATGTTAACGAAACTCATAAATTTAACTATATACTAAATGTTGACTTGACGACACTCGCAAAATGAACAGTAGTGTATTTTATATTGTTGTATACAATATTTTATTTATTCAGTAATCATTATAAATATACCAAATCTTACCGGAAAAAAGAAGTCGTTTTGATTTCGGGCCAATCTGTCAGTAACCGGGCTCCCCATTTTTGGTCAGCACGATTTTAGTTTTTTTTTTTTAATTATTTTTTTTATTTTTTTTTAAAATTGTGATGCACAAGTAGGAGGGAAAAAAATTACATAAGTTCCTCCGATTTATTCAGATAAAAAATAAATACACGCTGGGGAAACATCTTCCGTTACCTAATAACTTTTAAATTAATCGATTTTCATGGCATCATACGTAAACCTATTATTATTAAAAAAAAAACCCATATAGCAAAAAAACAAACCAACACTTTAAACACATGAGGCCTAAACACATAAGACATATAAAAAAAATTATTACTAATATACACCATTTGTCGAACAAACTAGCCTAAAATTCGCATAAAATGTGGCCCAAGTAAAAAAAAAACTAGCCCAACTTAGACCTTGATGTGAAACCTCGGACCCCAAAAGTAAAAAAAATACAAAACGGTCCCTCACTTTTACTATTTACAAATTTCTTCCAAAAAAAAAAAAAAAAAAAAAATCCGTTAAAAATTAACAAAAAAACCACGTCAAAGTTTTTATTGTTCACAACTTTTTTACATTCATCGGCCCAAATAAAAAGATATCGAACCGTCCCAAAAAAAGAAAATATTCGGGAAAAAATTAACCCGTCCCAACGCAAAAAAAAAAAATCCGAATCGTACAAAAAAAGGAAATATCCGGGAAAAATTTAGCCAAAAAAATTGGCCCAAAGTAAAAAAAAATACAAAACGGACCCTCACCTTTTAACTATTTACGACTTTTTTACACAAAAATTCTCGTAAAAAAATTTACAAAACCGTCCCAAAAAAAGAAAATATTTGGGAAAAAATTAGTCTGTCCCAACGCAAAATTTTTTCCCCCGAATCATACAAAAAAAGAAAATATTAAAAATTAGCCCCGTCATAACGCATCGCCCAAAAAAAACCCCCGAAACGTAAAAAAAATTATTCGGGAAAAAATTAGCCCCGCCGCAACGCGCGGGTTCTTTTGCTTGTATATATAATGTACACATTCACGGACAAATACGCAGTCGTTTTGACTGTGGGCCATTTGCTACAGTAACGGGCTCTCATTTTGGGCCAGCCCGATTTTAGTTTTTTTTTTTTTTTAATTATTTTGTTTTTGTTTTTTTTTTAAAATTTGTATGCACAAAGTAGGAGGGAAAAAAAATATTACAAAAGTTCCGATTTATTCAGATAAAAAAATACCCGCGGAAACATCTTCGATACCTAATAACTTTAAAATAATCGATATGGTCACAAACGTACAACCCATTATATTAAAAAAAACCCATATAGCAAAAAAAACACTTTAAACATGAGGCCCAACACATAAGCCATATAAAAAAAATTATTACTAATATACACATTTGTCGACAAACTAGCCTAAAATTCGCATAAAATGTGGCCCAAAGTAAAAAAAAACTAGCCCAAAATTAGCCTGAAATCTGGCCCAAAGTAAAAAAAAAATACAAAACGGTCCCTCAACTTTTAACTATTTACGATTTTCTTACACAAAAAATCCCGTAAAAAAATTAACAAAAAAAACACGTCAAGTTTTTATTGTTCACAACTTTTTTACATTCATCGGCCAAAAAAAAAGATATCGAACCGTCCCAAAAAAAGAAAATATTCGGGAAAAAATTAACCCGTCCCAACGCAAAAAAAATTTTCCCGAATCATACAAAAAAAGAAAATATCCGGGAAAAAATTAGCCAAAAAAAACCCAAAAATAGCCTAAAATCTGGCCCAAAGTAAAAAAATAGAAAACGGACCCTCACCTTTTAACTATTTACGATTTTCTTACACAAAAATTCCCGTAAAAAAATTTACAAAACCGTCTCAAAAAAAGAAAATATTCGGGAAAAAATTAGCCCGTCCCAACGCAATTTTTTTCCCCGAATCATACAAAAAAAGAAAATATTAAAAATTAGCCCCGCCATAACGCATCGCCTAAAAAAAACCCCCGAAACGTAAAAAAAAATTATTCAAGAAAAAATTAGCTCCCCGCAACGCGCGGGTTCTTTTTCTCATCTAATTCCATCAATACTCTCACTAAAAAAAAACATTATCATTTCATTTTTTATTCACAAATTGATACCATATGCTGCTACACAGATTTGTTTATCCACTCACAAAACCAATCTTTAGAGTACCAAGAATATAGAAACATTTTCGATTTGCTCAAGCCTACCAGTGAAGAACCAAACGTGTTCCAGCTTCAAGATCTTAATTAAAAGGTCTCGGGTAGGTTGTTGATTGTTCTTGTAACACCCAACGAAACAGAGATTGATTGTAACATGTTTGTTATAAATCTCTCTCTATTTTCGAATATTGAAAGATGGGTTTTGACCATCACAGAGATTGAAAATGAGTTATTATTTTCGTGTTTTGATCTTAATAAGGTCAATATGATTTTCGAACAACACAAACGAAAAGGAAAACTGAGATCGTTTATCTTTTTATTTTAAGATCGAGTCTTTGTGATGATTGTGGAGGAGATGGAGTGTCGGTATTATATGTGACGATGAGTTAGGTAGATTGAGTTGGATTTGTTGATGATGGGATTTAGGATAGGATGATTGTTGGATTTGATGGATTGAATGTGACGATGGGAGTGAGGCTGTGATGATGTTGTTAGATGATGTGGTTTATGTTGTTAATTGTGGTTAATGATCAGAGTCTGTGATTATCATTCTTCTTCTGTTGACCTTTTCTTTTGAAACGACTTCGACTCATTTGAGTTGACCGGGTCAACTCGGTAAATACCGAGTTGACACGGTTTGGGTGAGGTTTTAACAAAACGCAACCAAAAGACAATTTGGCCAGCGTTTTGTTTAGATTTGGCATAGATATATGTCTTCATTGTACCTGATCAAAACGCAACGCCAAATCGCAACCAACCAAAATGCAGTGACAAATCGCAGTCCATTGAGACAAAACGCAGGTGTACTTTTCCCCAAAAACCGGATCTGGTTTTGACTTTTTGGTCAAAACGCAACCAAGAAAAGTATGAACCCAGATCTGCTTTAAGCTGTTAACTTGACTTTTAAGCACCAAGAAAAAGTATAAACAACAACAATACAACAATTTTCATGACATTTTCACAAGAAAAAAAATGATGAACAGTAACAGTGACCATGAACAGTACGTAAACAGTGGATGAACAGTAAAGTAAACAGTGGATGAACAGTAACCGAGACATGAACAACAAACACATGATACATTACACCCCTGCAGCTCTGATGCCAATTGTTACCCATAAAGATTCACATAACAAGAGACATGATCCGGAGGTCGGGGAGGATTGAACAAATGTTTAGCCATATTATTTAGTGAGAGAAAGGAAAAATGTGTGTATTTTAGAGAGAGAAACACACACACCTTATTACAAGTAAAATGAATCCTCACCCCTCCATGGAAGTATGGAGGGGATATATATAGCCCGGGACACGATCTACTTACTACACTTGACATTTCTAGTCCCTGCGTGTCCGGCTAATGTAAACTAATGTAATTCCGTATTAGCCGACATATTTTAAGGCTAACAGAATCGTTTTATAAAGTTAAGAAAGGTAGTAGTAGAAAGAAAAGGGCGCGAAACATGGAGAGACAAAAATACCCCTCATTTAATTGCCACGTCAGACAACTTAACGAGGTAAACTAACAATTGTTAGTCTGAAGGACCAAACCCGATACGGGTCAAAACCACGGGGAGAGGATCCGTTAAAATAGTTTGCCATGAACGATTTCCGTTAAACTTGACAAACCACATGGACGATTTATGCAATTAACTCTTTATTTTATACAAAACATTTTGTGAAAAATATAAGTGTTTTCCTTTAACCATACAACAACCGTTTGATCAAAGATTTTTTTAGTCTGTAACTTTTATTTCCAAGCTCCAAAGACAACGTTGTTTCTAACTTTCAACTATACTACAACTTATAACAACTAATTTTCTTAAACATACTTGTTGTGACATATCGACCCTCAAGATTACCTTTAGTTGGAGAATATTTTTGAAATAAATTTTTTGATCTCTGGTAGATGTAAAAAACCATCCTTTAATTGGATATTAGATAGTGTGGTTTGATTTCCTTTGTAACACTTGATCCCCTCACTTGCAAGTTTATTTAGCATCTTGCTAGTTATTTTTAGTACCAAAGCCGCTTATAAAAAGTATGTAGAATGTATACAGTTGGTCTATACCTGCTCGTTTTGTCACTCCATACATATGAAGTGGCACGCTGTTGACGTAACCAGAGATGATGGATTGCTCTTGTTACGTAAAACATTCCATAAGAATGCATGGAACTGTGGATTGCTATTGTTACTTATAAACCTTCTAGCTCTATCAAATAAAAACGGAAAGAAAAACTGAAAAATAATGAAGCTCAGGTTGTTCAAGTCTAAATGCCATATAATTGGCTGTATGCGTTATCACAACTGTTATTCTAGTTAGATTACAACAAACGTACCAAAATATCGACAGACTAACGTTGCGTTCTGCTCTAACAAGGATGTTGTGTAGCAAAAAGTGTAGTGTTTTATAACCTATGCAGCAAAGGTAGAATATGTACCCTGAGACCAATTACTGAGGCAAATCTCTTGGGTGATTTATGTTGCCTTCTTTCATAAGTAGTTCCACAGGTACAGTTGTTGTCGGTTCTGGCCATGGTTTATCGGCATAAATAGGTTGTATTGGCGGTGCAAGATACTTAAGTAGGGCAGCCTCATGGTCTTTACCAGTTAATCTCCCCCTCATTCCCACAGACGAAATTTCATCTCGAATCACTTCAAGAACTTGAGTTGGAGACACCTGTGGTACATTCAAACCCACAGCCGGATCTGTTGGGATTTTTGGTTTGAGTCCTCTCTTCTTCTTTATAACTGGCGTGACCAACGTTGTACCTTGTGCTTCAGTGCCCACAGCTGGAATTGTGGTGATTGTTTGTTTGCGTCCTCTCTTCTTTATAGCTGGCGTAACCAAGGTTGTTCCTTGTGCTTGGTCGGTTGTGCTACGAGGTCGTCTCTCGAGCTTCCTTAAAACCGGAGCAGCAGAAGGTGGTGTGAGAAGAACGGGTGTAATCAGCAGATCATCGACCAGTTAAATTATCATTACCTGGAGAAATGATAAATGTTTCAGCACCACGTATATGCAATATAAAGTTCAGCAGGGGTGGCAATTCCAACCCATTTACTTAAAGATGGTTACATTTTAGTATATACTTTATTTCATATGGGTCAAACAAATAGAATTAGATGCAAATGGAACTACAGTAGTTAAATAGGTCGAATAAAAATTGAAAGCGGTCTAAAAGAGTATTATAAATACATAAATCTCCTAAACAGCTTCATCCAAAGACAAAGAAGTGATTCTGATTATTTTTTTAATCAGTGTTATTGTACTACTATTTTTTAATCCCATTTAGTGAACTGGTTATTCTTTTTAAAAAAGACAAAGAAGTGTTTATGGGCCATCATGACCAAACTTATACCAATAGTGACCCGTTTTGACAAATCACCCAACCAGCCCACAGCTCGCCCATCTTAACACACAAACTATACCTTGATAAACTCTTGCTCCGGCTACGATTCCTGCTTCTACTCGGACTCCTGCTTTTGCTTGGACTGCGTTTTTTGGAGCTTTTACTAACAACCTTCAGGCGCTGAACTCAGAACGTGACACGCAACATTCATATTAACAACATTAACAATATAATTAAACGACCGATATAGTGACGATAAACCAAGAAACTACACTCCTACAAGCAAAGGTTAAATTTATCAGGTACAATCAATTAGTGGTTCCACTTACAGAAGGGGATATGCAAAAGTTTTTTTAGAAACAACCGAGTTTAATATCCACATGTTCCTCGTCAAGAACTCTGATCCAAGAGCCCTGATGCCATTTCCACGTCAATAACCATAATCAATATAAATGAATGGAAAATCCACAAATGTTAGCGGCCCAACAGAAACCAATATATGACTATACCTATAAAGATGGCCTAAATGTTATAAGTAGGTAACCAAATTTTAAATAAAACCAAATAGAGAAAAGGGTGCTAAAGAAAGTATACTGATTTTCCCATAGTCCATAAAGCCATCTAGCTCCTTAGTTTCACAATCAGCTTTTACCATTGCAATCATATCCAAGATTCCTTCCGTTGTTCCCAATCCAGCACCCACGGCCCATGGGAATTAACAATGCTTAGTTAAGAACACCATAAGGATTCCAAAACTGGCATATACAAAGCACCATACCTCAACAACCGAGAGTGTTACACCCAATTCTACCAATTAAATTAAAATTCTAAAATGCAATCCCCAGATACGTATATACCGAAAATAGCTTTAACAGAAGAACTCCAAAAATTTTAATATGATGATTCCACCCCCCAAACTAAATAAAAATAGAAGAAAAAGCCAGTTTTATCATTAATTATTTCCAGATAAGAACCACAGATGGATGGACAATAATTTTCAACTATTCAGAATTCAGTTTAAACAATCAGGAGACAGGGACTAAACCATGATGAATGATTCATTTAACGTACAATTGGAAAAAGCTAAAAGCCACAGATTCTACTGGCATCACACGGGTAAAGCTAGACCCTTAACAAAGAAAAGCACTTTGTTTATCTGAAAATAGCTCAGCTTGTGTACTTCCAAAAAAAAAGCAAAATCAGCTAATCACGCTCATCTGCAACTTATTTCAATTCATGACATCAGCGATCAAAGTGCAGAAAACAAGAGGAAGTATATGCAACAAAATAGATATTTGCCACATCATCATCATCAGGTGAGCCCTAGTAACATCTACGGTCTTAAGTCAGGCTACCCACAACAAAACCAGCAGAAACCCAATATCTTAGATTAGGCGAGCGAAGCAGTAACCTTGACAAAGAACCAGAAGCTTAAAGTTCCGAACGAGGAAGCAGATTTAGAAAGAGATCTTGAGCGGCGAGAAGATTTTGCTTTTGGGGATTTGCTGCATGAGGATATAGAAAGATATAAACCAAGTTGAACTAACGTGAAGAGCTCAATGAAACATAGACCTACATTTGTCAACTTTACTTTTGGAAAATAAAATTAAGAAAATAGTGCAATATAATATGTTCCAACCTTCGGCTCCGGCTCCTGCTCAGGCTCCTAGAATGTCTTGAATCATATTCCTTCACCTATAGGTAATTTGAGGAGGTTAGAACATAAAAAAAAGAATACATAGTTTATAGTCCATATTAATTACTGTAATAACATACACGTATGTATGCGCGAGAGAAAGCATTCCGAAATTCAGTGTCGTCCAATTTCCGTATCTGTAGCCGAAATTTACACAAGTTAATATGATTATAACCTTAGTAGGAATGCATGGCCACAAAGAGTGGGAACATATTAAAAGAAACTTTACAGCATATTTCATGTCGTCGTAGTTTGTGTAGTCTGCAATCCCAGTGGTTTCTGCAAAACAATAACAGATCACCACAAAAGATTAGTCAATTGAAAATGTCTATGCTTTCTATAAAAAGGAGTAAAACCTAAAAATACTGATTTTGATAGTAAACTTACCAAGTACCCCACCCTAAACACTTGGGATAACAACCATCTTCCATCTTTGCGCATGTGAATCCAGAAATAGAAAAAGAGATGTATATAGTAATATAATTGCAAGAGGGTTTCAATACAGAGATTGTTTTGAAGGTCTACTTAATAATGTTTTCCAATAAACCAAATCACAAAACATACTGAATAACAAAGGTTCAATGAGAAGGTATCACAGTTCATGGACCGGACACTCAATAATACAAGTATATAACCATTGCCATAACAGTTAATCTTGTATCAGTAGGTAGCACACAATTTAACAAACTGGAAACAGATAAAATGATGCTCCACCCCGGACAAAGTAATCAATTACGTTCGACTAATGGTGAGCTCAAGTTCCAGAACCGAACCAAACTGATAGGAAACCGAGAAAACAAAAGCTCTAGGAAACGAGAAGTCAGGACCGAAAAGCATGTACCGATTACGGTACAGGTATTTTGGTAATAACCGATACAACCAAAACTTGTAAAAAAATTATCAGTTTATAGCATACTGTATCTGCTGCTACTCTGGCCAAAAAACACCAAAAACAATAGAGCTATAATTCAAAAAACCATAGATCTATTGTTTCTGTTTTCTTTTTCGAATTATTAAGAAAGTGCTAGTAAACAAAAACTTGGGATAGAACGATAGTAAACACTAAACAGGGCTTTTGACAAGTGAAATTCTTTCCAATCCCAACTTTAAAAAAACACTCTATTGGATCCTATCCCTATAACCCTACGTTTCCATACCACCCCACCAGCGCCGCCCAGGTACTGGCGTGCTGGTCGAACCGCCCAGGGCATCATATACAGAATGGCATTAAAATTTATAGTTCGATGGTAATGTTGGAATAGAAACCAGATAAGTAAAATTTTTCCTTCAATAATGGTGGAGGAAGAAGACAAACGGTAGGATAGTATCGGACAGGGAGAAAAGAAAAAGTGGTAAAATATATAAAAGGTATTTGCTGCTTAAAGAGTTGTTTAGGGTACAAACTATTGTGCATGAGGGATGGCAGCCACCATTAATATAGAGTTTTGTTTCCTTGTTATTTTCTCAAAAACTATCTCTTAATCGTATGTTTTTTACCGTTAAAAATACTAAGCTCCGTGACTCTTTACAAACTAAGAGTGAAACTATTGTTACTTGGAATATGTATTTTTGATGTTAAATTTTAGTTGAAAAAAAAAAAACTTCATTTTGAATCATAATTATATTTATATTGGCAGGGATTCATCCATATATGAATTCATGCCCATCCTACTATAACAATTTTTCGTAAGGACTTCGGGCTATCCAAAAGAGTAATCGGCCTGTGATAGTCGGCTCCGAATGTTGAGTCAAAAACCCAAATAACTCAAAAAGAAAATCGTGATAGAGAAATTTTTTAGCAAGTGTTAGCTATGCTATGATAAGATACTCGATGCTATTTCTTAAGAAACAAATCACTGCATCATTTTAAGTGATCTATCTTGAAAGTTTAATTCAACTTGTTCCTCACATTGTAACATTTTATACATTAAAGAAAATTTTGCATGAGTATGAGCCACGTAACTTGTGTAACTTGAATAGGTTACAAACCCATAAAAGATAAGAGTAGCTTGTTGTTTGATTACAAAGGGGCATCTTTTGTCGGCTCTCCCAGGGCATCAAAAAACTCAGGACCGGCCCTGACCTAACCGACCTGAGAACCAAAAATGTAACATTAAAGAACCAAGAACCGGGGGTCTGATATTCAGTTTGGGTTGGATCGGTTTTGGGTTTGGTTCTTGGTCCATTTGCTCAGGGCTATGTTCAACTGTAGTTTTGAATAATACGGAGTATAAAAGCAATTAAGTCAAAAAAATCCAAAACCTTGTTTCAGAAGTCCAATAACTATATATCAAAATATCAAAACATGCTAACCTTAAGGTCTTGCCACGATGCAGAAGAGGGTAATCCAGTCACCAAAACTGCGTCAATCATACAAAACAGTTATATATGAGAGCTAAACTCTTGACATCTAACAAAATGCAATGCACCCACAAGCTGAAATCGCACCTCTGTAATCAGAGCGTCTAGAAACACCGCCATCCCGCCCACCACGACCACCGCTATAACGATCTCTAGAAGATGAGGTACCACGACCACCATGGGCAAGCTCCACCTATTCAACCAATATGATGTTAAATGTACGACAGTAGCCCTACTAACAATTGAAACGGCATAATATTGTGTTTGTGCAACTAACCCTTAATCTGTGGCCGTCAAAATCGTAGCCATCACGACCACGAATAGCATCATCAGCATCACGAGCATCCTCAAACTAAACAAAAAACCTCAAGCTACATAAGGACAAGATTTATTACAAAAGAAAGCAGAAACATAGGCAAAGTGAAGCTCACCTCGACAAAAGCAAAACCTGGAGGATTTCGTGGAACTTTCAATTCAATGTGCACGATTGGACCATACTGAAATCAAATAAACCAATTAAGATATACCAAACTTATTACTACCGCACAAATCAAAGACATGAAATATTATTAACTTGTTTATATAAGCACCTAATCTCATATATCGAGTAAGACTTATAAGGGTGCATTTAGTTAGAGGACCCATAATTTCTACAGAAGGTTCTGTAGAAAACAAGAAACACGGAAATCACATTCAAATTGGTGTTTTTCCTCCACAAAAATGATTTTTTTGTATTTCCTAATTCATCAAAGAAAACTAAATTGGAGACCTTTGATGTTTTTTGTAACCCAAAACCAACGACTTTGTTTCTTATCTATCGGATATGTTTCCCCCAACTAAAAGCACCTTTAATGTTTCCCAAAACGCAAGGTTTTCACAAGTTGTCCAAATACAAACAAATTATTCAAACTCGGGGCACCCAATGTTAACATATAATGAAATAGAGAATCTAAAAGAAATATTTAAAAAAAAAAGCAGAGAGGTAATAGACCTTATAGAACAAATCTTCGACTTCTCGATCGCGAATATCGCCAGGGAGATTACCAACATACAAAGTCCTGCTAGACCTGCTACTCATCTTCCCTACACTAACACAAATTCATTAATTAAATAATACACTCGTTATACTTAACACAAATAATCCCAAAGCAAACCCCTAATTAATTGAATTAGTGTACCTTGATTGATTTTTGGAAAATTAGGGTTTAGGAAGAGGGGTGACAATGACTATAGCCGTTTGAATAGTCTTCTTATTCTGTGTGGTGTTGGGTAGAATAAAGGTTGGTGTGCGTGTGAGACGAGATAAGTGGTATCTTTCGGGACTCTCAGTCGTAGCTGGGCTGGGGAAATTATAATTTTGTAAAGCTCTTTGTCAAATTAATTATATAAGCGCTCAATAGCTCGCTAAAACGACGTCGTTTTGTGTTTGTTGGGCTCTCGCGTGATGAAATATATTCCCCCGGAATCTCTGAAGGAGAAACATGACTAAATCACATTTGCTGGACTAGCACGGCCTAAGCCATACACGCACCCCGAATAAGCTGATATGTCGTAGG
>BQNB010122236.1:6134-20320 GCA_026074375.1 Tanacetum coccineum
GGAAAAATTAATGAAGTATGAATCGTTAATTTCGAGTTGAGATTAACTAGTGAATTGAGGTTTATAATTTATTTATGAAGTAATAAATAAAAATAATTTGAGAAAAATAATTTGAGAAAAATAATATTAAGTAGTAAAAGTGTTGTTATTTTAAAGTGTGTAATTATTTAAAAGTAAAGTAAATAAGGAATATAAATAGTTTTGTATTTTTTTTTAAAAAATATATAAAAGTATATATAGGAGGGGGGTCACGAAATTTATATAAAAAATAATATATATATATATATATATATATTATTTAAAGGGGTGTTGGTTTGGATCGGCTATAAAAAAAGAAGAAAAGCCCAATTTTGCAAAAAAAGGAAACAAATAATCCGTGTTTTATAAATATCCCTAACTCAAACCCTAAACTACTTTTTCCTCCCTCCCCTTTGAATGTGTCGATCCAGCCCCCAAGAGCAAGAGAAGTATCAAAAAATTTTGAAGAAAAATTTAGAAGAAGTGTCGTAAGGTTTTCAAGAAGAAGGTTTATTTTCTTATATTCTTTTCAATTAAACATCTTTTAATTATGTAACTAGCAAATTGATGGATTAAGATTTTATAAAACTTCTATAATAAAGATGTTATGATCATCTAATATTGATTTGGCGACAATAATTAGAGTATGGATGGGTTTAATTAGGTTTAATTGTGGTAAATTCAGAATAGAAATCTGGGCAGAATTTTAGGTCATCTTGCGAGAGTCATAACTCGGTTGGTTTCATGAATTAAAAGTGAGTCTACTTTCTAACCCCATTGGTTTCATGAATTAAAAGTGAGTGGAAGTCAGTCAAAATAATTTTACAAGATTCGTTGTCAAATCTGAGTTTTTGGGGCAGATTCTGGGTTGTGTTTGTGAGGTCAAAAATCATATCAAAACATCTTATTAATTAATGGGATTGCTACTGTAGCAAGTTCATGATGTGTATGAGTTTCTAGAATTTTTGTAGAATTTTCCTAAGTGTTTAAATGGGTCTGATCAAGCTAAACTTTTTGATGGTCGAATCAGATCCGAATTTGAGTACTTTGTGATGTTGAATTTTTATAAAATAGTTAAGCTCAATATTATTTTTTCTAAAAAATCACAGTAGTTCATAACCCATTGGAAAGGTAGGAAATGAAAGGGGAAAAGCCAATTTGATCAGTTAGTATTTTATTTGTGGTCATAAAGTGACTACAAAATTCTGCCAGAAACTGGAAAACTCCTTCCTCTTGTGTTTGTTTGCTGTGAGGCAGAAGAGATGATCAAGAATGTGTTTTTGTTGTAGTGTCGTGAGCCACAAGCACCATTATGCCGTCCTTTTTGTAGGTTGCAAACTATGTCTTATGATCATGAGCATCCATTTTTCGTTATCAAGAATTAGAAGCCTTGTGGATTGCCAAGGTGACGAATTGGAAGCTTGGGGATTGCCAAGGTGGCAAGAGGCCATGTGGGGGGTGGGGAAGGGTGGTATAATGGGTTTTTTGGCTGGTTGTGAACAGTGGTCGAGGAGGGGGGACAGGGAAGCGTGAACATTAGAGATAGGTTTTAAGTTTGGCGGGAAAGGGTGTTTGTTTATAACTGGGTGCAGGGGTGAGTTTGGTGGGTTGGCAATTTTGATCCCTTACCTTCTATAAGTTAATTACATTCGTGGCCCTTGTAGGTATAATAACTTTAAGGGTTAGGCAGGAACAACCCCTCAAAGTTATAAGTGGTTTTGCAAAGTTAGTCCCTAAAGGGACTAACGAAGTTATGGTTAAAGGGTTACGGACTTAACGAGGGTTAGAAGAGGAATTGGGCCATGTGTGCACTGTTTTGGGCCGGCTTTTATAAAAAGAGTGTTGGGCCTTTGTTTAAACTTTTGGTCTTCAATATTATACTAATGGGTTTACCCGGCCCATTAGATGGGTTCGGGTGGGCCCATTAAGTATTTTTCGGTGTCGGCTCTGGTTTTGATCGTTGACTTTTCCTGTTGACTTTGACTTTTGTTGACTTTGGCTTCGATTTGACTTTGACTTTTCCACGCTTTTCCATTCCGTGCTCGGTTTTGTCCATTTTTGCTTGATTTTTCGTCATTTTGTCGGATATCCGTTTCCTGTACAAAATAAGTGAAAACATACAAATACAATGTATTTTTGGTACGTTTTGGGTCATTTAAGTCTGATTTTAATGGTAAAAGGTATGTGTAATTAAACGCATACCAGTTCCATACATATAGTGTCTCCAGATTTTTAAAACAAACACTACTGCTCCAAGTTCTAAATCATGGGTCGTATAGTTCTTCTCATGAATCTTTAATTGTCGTGATGCATAAGCAATCACCTTCTCTCTTTGCATCAACACAACGCCCAAACCTTTGATCGAAGCATCGCAGTATACGATAAAATCTTTGCTTCCTTCGGGTAAAGCCAGAATTGGTGCACTACACAACTTCTGCTTTAATAGTTAAAACGTTGCTTCTTGTTTGTCGCCCCAAACAAACTTGACCTTCTTCTGAGTAAGCTTGGTCATTGTCTTGGCGATCTTTGAAAATCCTTCGATGAATCTTCGGTAGTACCCAACAAGACTTTAAAATTGTCGAATCTCCGTTGGTGTCTTAGGAGATGCCCAATCTTTTATGGATTCAATCTTAGTGGGATCCACGTGAATGCCTTGACTATTAATCACGTGGCCGATAAATTGTACCTTTGGAATCCAAAATTCACATTTAAAGAATTCAGCGTACAACTCCTCTTTCTTAAGCAATTCTAGAATTGTCTTAAGATGTTCTTCGTGTTCCTTCTTGTTCTTGGAGTAGATGAGGATATCATCAATAAATACAATCACGAACTTATCTAAATATGGCTTGCACACCCGATTCATGAGGTCCATAAATACCGCTGGTGCATTCGTCAAACCAAATGGTATAACTTGGAACTCATAATGACCATATCGAGTTCTGAATGCCGTCTTCGGAATATCTTCTTCATGTACTCAAAGCTGGTGATAACCTGATCACAAATCTATCTTAGAATAAACACTGGATCCTTGTAGTTGATCAAACAAATCTTCGATCCTAGGGAGTGGATAACGATTCTTCACCGTTAGCTTGTTCAGCTCTCGGTAGTTGATGCACATTAGAAAATATCTATCCTTTTTCTTGACAAATAAGACTGGAGCTCCCTAGGGTGAGAAAATGGGTCTTATGAAGCCCTTGTCAGAAAGTTCTTGGAGTTGGTCTGACAATTCCTTCATTTCTGATGGGGCCAATCGATAAGGTGTTCGTGCTACAGGTGTAGCACCAGGTATCAAATCGATTTGGAATTCCACTTGTCGAGTCAGAGGAAGACTCGGCAAGTCCTCATGAATTACTTCATGAAAAATCTTGAATGATTGGTACGTCCTCAAGTCGCTTCTTCTCCGACTTGTCTTCAATCTCCTTTATAGTAACATGTGCCAAAAAGATAGGACATCCTTTTAGCATGTACTTCTGCGTTTTAGTGCACGCGATGATGTTCAAACGAGTCTCGTTTCCTCAGTCACTTCCGTCACCACGAACGATCAGCGTTTCATTTCCCCATGGAATACGAACGATTTTCTCGGCACAAACAATGACAGCTCGGTACTTTGCCAACCAATCCATACCAATTATGACGTTGAGACTACCAAGTTCTACTAGCATTAAGTCTATGTTGAATGGGTGATTTAGTAAATTCTCTAATGGCAAGTAAATTCGATAACAAATTGTCCTAGGGCTACTAGTGATGTGTCTCGGCTTAGGATTTGGTATAAGATGATGTCAACTTTATAGTAAGATGGAGTAAAGGTCTGCTTAGTTGCTATGGTTACTAATTCGATTTCTAGAAGTAAACGCTTTTTATGAATACGCACACAAAACTTTGCTTTTCAAGGATGTAAGTAAAAATGGATTTATTGACAAATGTTACATGGTGACTACACTCAACATGGCACAGTCCTTCCTGAATTATACATAGGTGATCAGGCTATGTATATTTAAGGGCTAATGATGCGATGCTCATTTTCTTCAAAATTACATGATGTATAAAAAAGTATCAAAGAGTTTTACAAGATGACAAAATGATTTACAAGGTGGATGTAAGGTTGTTGATAGGATGCTAATAAAATGGTTTGCAAGAAATCGTATGATAGTTTACAAGACAATAGCTAAATGACTCCTGTGGTGACAATAAAATAATTTATGTGATGAAAAATGGTTTCATAAGGTAAGAACAAGATAGTTCATAGAGTGATAGTAATGTAGTTTTTAAGATGATTGTAAAATAGTGTACAAGATGTCAAGAAGGTAATTCATAAGGTATTCAGGAAATGATTGTGAATAGTTTATAAAATGTTTGTTTATTCGACGATAGTAAGATGACGATTAGTAAAATAATTTATCAGGTGATAGTGAAACGGTTTATAACGTAGTTGTAACAATGTTTGAAGGGTTATAATTGTTTAGGGAGTGGTTTGCATAGAGAGTAAATTCAACAAGGTTGTCCATGACACATAAGTTTGATAGATAATTTGAATCATCCACGTGCACAACGAGGTTCAAAAGAAAGTACAACACAAATTCCTATTGGAATTAAAGTCTAATAAAGTTTCCGCTTAGAGTTCACTAGGTAATACGTGGGGGTCTCTCCTTAGGTGTTGAGGTTAGACGTCGTGGCGCCAGAGTCTTCATAAGCTTTTCCTTTCCAGTACATGTCCACACGGTTCTGAAACCTCACTATTGGACAATTACTCTTGTAGTGTCCCAAACCTCCACACTCATAACAGGTGAGAGTTTGTGGATCCCTAGCAGTAGTAGGTGTTTTACAATTTTGGGTTATATGGCCAACCTTCTTGTAATTTCTGCACTTTACAGTGCACGGTCCATTATGGTGAAATTTTCACTGGTTGCACAGAGGTAGAGATCCAGCATATGCCTTCTTGTTGATTGGCCAAGTAGTGTATGCTCTAGGCACCTTAATTCCCCTATATGTTTTGTTAGATTAGCTTCCATTTGTGGTTACCTTTCCTACTTCCCTTGTTGCTCAGCATTCCTCTGCTACCATTGTCTTTCTTTTGTTGTTCGGCCTGGCTCATTGACTTGCGGGCCATGTTGGTTTTTGTCTCATAAATAGCAATAGCCTCGATAGCATTAGCCACTCGCTGGGCTACAACCCGCTCAATTTTCTCAACACTCATTCCTTGATTAACAGTCGTCATTGATCTTCAAAGTTAAAAGAGTAATAAGATAAGATTAGTTTAGTTATCCTAGTCGTGCTCCAAAAATAGAGTGTTGCAAGATGATGTATGGTAAATATGAATATGCACTCATGGCATAGATGAATGATGGTAAGATATCATATTTGATAGCTTAATGTTTAGGTAGCATTTAGGACCTATGAGCTTATAGTACTACCTTGCCTAAAGAAATGTTCCAATATTTATATAAATAACCCTTATATAAATAATTGTAAAGTATGTGTGAAAGAATGTAAACACATCTATGTATATATATGTAAGACCCTTATAGTAATGTACGTACTATAATATAAACACGTATATAAATCATGTAAGCATCTGGTAAAACTAACTAATGCAAACAAGTAGTGTATGTATGTCCCGTGAAAACCCATTTTGTATGTATGCAATGTTTAAAAACGGTTATAGTCCAGCAAAATAATTTGACCTGGTTCTCTATAACATTGGCTCTTGATACCAATCTGTAACACCCCCAAATAGGGTCGCAGCAGAATATGGGTTGGGGTGATACTTCATAGATCAATAGCACAAGATATATACAGAACGACCATTAAAAGTCGATTAAAACTGATACATTGGATTTAGCAAATTGTTTGTTACAAAAAGCCTAAAACTTAACTTGTTCATTGTTAATTATACAAAGATTTCAGTTCATAACAAATGTTTTCCCTAAAATGTAATGCAACTAAATCTTTAAGCATGTGACATCCAAATATAACCACCAATGTATCCCCTTGCACCTTGTGCCTTATTGACCTCTTGAAAAACATTGCTTTAAAACGTCAACAATGATGTTGGTGAATTCATAGGTTTGTAAATCGTATAATGTAGGACCGCAAGATTTCCCCCGTGATAATACATCAAATGTAAACATCACAAAAATATCATTACGTTTCCCTAAGCTTATGATACTGAAGCTCGACGATTTATGAATTGGGCAATAAAAAATTGACTACATTTTCCCTTGATGATGTTCAACCGGACATCCTAAATTCGACATGGTATATTTCGTTCCCAGATGATAGCTAATCACCCGAATGTGGCAACACCCCCAAAATAGATCTATTTATAACATTCGCGCTTACAATCCAGTAATTTAACAGTTCATGATAATGGGCTCATTGGGTATTGTTACCTAGGCAAACCTAATCAGTTTTGAAAAATAAAATGTAATTTGCTTCAATTATCAAAACCATGTATGTTTCTTTCACCCCAAAACTTATAAATCATAATAATTAAAACATGGGGCGATGAACCCACCTCGGTGTATGATAACAAATAATAACAGAAAATGCGTCACGATAATGACCGAATGCAACCTAATTCAATATAGGTCGTATAAGTAAAACATGCATATGTTTCTCACCCTAAAACTTGTAAATCATTATAAATGTAAAAACATGGGGCTATGAACTCACCTCGAGTGGATGAGTTAACAATGTAAATCAAATGCGTGAAAATGCTTCACAAATACGCCCGAACGCAACCTAATTGATTATAGGCCGTATAAGTACTAAGCACTTTGATTAACTAATGCCATATATAATTCTATATAGCTACATCACCATCTAATCGTTTTAGTGAAATCATATTTATAAAGTGAAAACGTTTATAAATATTTCTTTAGTAAAAACGACGTAATTTTCCCGTTTTAAGCCCGTTTGGTATGTTTCTTACGTCCACGCTTTCGTATTAAGACGATGTATCAAAATATTACATTTTCAACATTTGAGTCCTCTAGTGAACAGTGGTTTTTACTGTTCATATACTTTTATAAAATTTGTCTCGTAAATGTCGTATTTTATTCGTTTTAACTCCATTTTTAGTGATTCTTTCGAGCACGTCTTCATAATTAAAAGTTCTATCAACATATGATAATTTTCAAAAATATGTATCTGAGATGAATAGTGATTTTTACTGTTCATAGTTTATAAAATTATTTTTGTAAACTTTATTTATCGTAAACTTGTGAAATTCATAATTCCTTCGTTATTGATCCAAAAATTATGATTCTTAATGTTTTGGAATCCTAAAAGTAAGTACTATCTGAGAAAAATAACCATTTTTATATATCAGAAGTTAAAAGTGAATGGTTTTTATAAAATTTCTTTTATAACCCCGTTTATTATCGCGTAACTTGTAAATGCCGTATCTCCTTCGTTATAAATCTGTTTTTAGAGTTCTTTTTATGCCCACGATCCTTGTAACATGTAGTATTTTATAAAATTATAAAATAAATAGGTTAAAATTCGAATTTGATCAGGCCCTTTGAGGTTTTTGGTTAAAAACATGTTTAAACTTGATTTTGTAATTTTCTAGTTTAGTACACTTGTGACAAGTCCATTACAACCCTTAATATCACATGTCTTATATACTTAAGGTCCTTAGTCTATGTTTTGTCCAAATATTATCCAAAAATCACAAGATCCATAAGTCTACATACTTATTTGTTCATGAACTTTTATATATACACTTTTTAGGTAACTTATTTATATAAGCTTTTTATACATAAACCATACTTATATAATGTATATACTTCCATTCTCACATGTTCTTAACATTCATATAACATGTATAAAAGTTTACCAAATCATAAACAAGTGTGAAAACCCATTTTTCATGTAAGTAAGTTCCTTAGATGGTGATTAACTATACAAACATTATATATGCATAAAATCACAAATGTAAAGAGATTAAGGTTTTTAGGTAACCTTAATATGATATGGGATGATGAACAATATGATCTAAACTGTTGTTTAGCAAACAAACCTTAGCTTTCAACACTTTGAAAACCCTAAATCCAAGAAAACCCTAATTCTTGAACCTTCTTGCTTTAACACTTGTAAACCCCAAATCAAACCTTCTAAACACCTTAGGATATCTTAGATATGTTGTAGGAATGCTTGTATGTGTTGTAAGTAAATTTTGTATGGATTATTTGTGTTGTTTGTGTGTAGCCATGGGATATGAGGAGAGAAAAGAGAGTATTTGTTGTTTTTCACCTAAGCAAATGACATATGTGTGTGTTCTCTTCTAGTACACCCTTTATATATCAATATGACTAGTCCAAGTTACTAGTTGATGGCCCTATTGGAAGTCTTAAGACAATATGAGCAATATAAGGAAGTCTTGGTCAAATAAACATGAAAGTCTTTAAGGTATTATGAGCTTATGCTGTACAAGTCTTGACTAAGTGTTTGTGTGCTCTTGGTTCTCCCATATGGGAGTTATCCCACAAAATTTAGGAGGGGAAGGAAGTACTAGATGATTTTTGGTCTTATACAAAATACATTGCATTATATTAAAGCTACAAGTTGTAGTTTACATGTATAAAGATATTACTTGCAATTTGTAAGTCTTGGTTGATTTCTTTTATAATAAATTCAGCCAATGTGATAACAATGGTGATGTTTTAATAAAACTTTGAGCATTGGGTATAAAAATAGGTATTTGTTGAAGCGTAGAAAAGTTTTGGTGGTTCTGGGTATGCCTAAACGTATTTTATCGCGAAACGTAAACAATTTACGCAACCAATAAAAATAAAATGAACAAAGTTAATAAATATCCTCAAAATAATTACTTAACACTTGCTTGATGTAAACATTTAATTGTTTGATGCCCGTTCACATTGAACGATAATTTTTAGCTTACGCGATTTAACTTAACGATTTCAATTTAAAAGCAAACGCGTACAAGACTAAAAATAAATAGTGAATTATATGACGTCGTCAATGACGCTAAAACACAAGGTGTTATAGTAGTCAATTGAAGAGGATGAGGTGTCTTTGGTAGATGGAGTTTTAGAGGGTGCATTTGGAGCACTGAGAGATGATTCGCTAAAATTATGTACTATCTGGGAAAAATAATAAACCTTATATATCAGTAGTGATTTATAACTTGTTTTTATAAAATTTCTTTTATAACGTGTTTAATTTACGTATAACTTAAAATTAGCGTATCTTCATTCGTTATCTAATCGGTTTTTAGTAGTTCTATACATACCCACGATCCTTGTGACATGTAGTATTTTATAAAATCATAAAATATATATGTTAAATTCGAATTTCAAACAGAAGGTTTTGAACTTTTTTCTTTATTCTGTGTGTAAAAAAAAAAAAAAAAAAATGAGTTTTTCTAACTTTTAAGTTTAATCACTTTGTTACAAGTCCATTACAACACTCATAATCACATGTCTTACATCCTTAGGGTCTCTAGTCCATGATTAGTCCATATATTGTCCAAAAATCACAAGATCCAAATATATACACGCTTATTTGTCCATGAACTTTCATAAGTATACTTTTTAGTTAACTTGTTGACATATACTTTTTATACATAACCAACACTTGTACATTACTTATGTGAGTTGAACTAGCCGTGTACGAAATGGTTGGTGGAATCGATATTGTTAAAATTTACACATACATTTTTAGTCCTTCAAAAGTAAGATTTGATATTTACCTACTACAATGAACGTGACTTTATCAATTTATGTCGTTTCTTTTTTCAAATTAAGTAGTCTAGATCTAATTTTAATGATACCTTAATAATAAAACATTTAGATTCACATCTCTCGTTTTTAACTGGTTTTAATCCCAAACACAACCCATTTATTCGAAGTGTATTTATTTTTGTAGGAATTCTTTCGACAATTTTTTCATGTCTGTTAGCAAGTCTTGTTATTTAACCGTAATTCATAAATGTGGGTTTTCTATTGTTGTTTTCATAGAGTGTTTTTGAATAAGGGCTTATAGGGGCTTGGGTTTTTTAAATAAGCCTCGTTTGTCACGCGGGCTTATGAAGTCATAAGCCTCTATAAGCCACAGCCTCATAAAAGGGGCTAAAAACTTTAGTCCAGGGCTTATGAACGAAAATTTACTTATATACCCTTAAAAATATCTAAAATACAACAAAAATTTGTTTAATTATATCATTTTTAGTAATTTTACAATAATAAGCCCCAGTCCCAGCCTATTTGTCAAACAAGTTTAAAAAAATACAAATTTTAATTTCGGCTTATAATATAAGCCTCAGCCCCAGCCTCAGCCTCAACACAAGCCCCAGCCCCAGCTCCAGCCATTACGCCAAACATACCCATAATATCTTTATTTCTAGGCTTTATTTTGTTGTAAAAAAATGATCACAGAAATCTGAGAGTCGTGTAAACACTTTCAGATCGAAGTATTTCGATGGTTCTATCGAAATCTTAAATCGGATAAAACTCAGATTTAGAAACGAGAATTTGTTTTGATGTTATGAAACTGAACCAGAGATTGTGATATGTATATATGACCAACAAAAACTAAAGGTCGGTTGTAACTGCAAAACAGTTAAACTAACCACCGAATTAGTTTAAATAAACGGGCAAAAACAGCTCGACCCCAGCCAGGGGCTCTGCCCCTTGGACCCTGCCAGGGGCTGCCGCCCCTTGGACCCTGCTACCAGGGGCGCTGCCCCCGGACCCCCGTCATTCGGGGCTTCGCCCCGAATGATAATCATAATAACACCATACAAGTGTGCACTCCGCACAACCCCGACTTGTTGAACATTTATCATGATTACACATTGGTCAACCAAGTTAATCCATTACACTTAAATCATATTGGTGACGCAAAATCACCAACAATCCTCCCCCATTTAAGTGTAATCTTGATTAACTTAAAGCAAACTCATAACAAACAACAAACTGATGCATAAATGAAATATCGAGACGATTGAATTTCACATTAGTACATTAGCATTCCAAATATTCGAATATCAGAGTGTCACTAAAGGATTGAACTCTTTCTATTCATAGTGAATACATGAAGATAATATACAATTAAAACAACATCATCAGAAGGAGAGGCAGGAGGAGGAGGTCCTTGGTTTGTTAAGAACCACATCTTGAGACGTTCTATAAAGATTACGCCTTGATCTTTATTTTCGAATAAATCACCGAGGTTGCGTGTAACAAAGTTGACATGATTCATAGGAGCATTCGAATCATCAATAGATTCACAATAATCAACTAGTGTCGTTAGAACCTTAACTTCAACAACATGTTCATCCGTTTGGTTTGGTAGATTATTATATGAACAAAATATTGGTTTTTTTTTCTATCTTTTAGGGTTTAATTTGATTTGCAATTGATGATGATAATAGTAATGAATTCGTGAGTCTGTTTTTATAATGATTGTTTTGAATGGTTTTTTTTTTCCTCTCGATCGTTTGTAATGGCTGACTAATTTTGACTTTTGAACACATAATTTTCATTAATTCAACCTTTAGATTCAACTTGTTTACAGTTTAGGAGGTTAAAAGGGACTAAACTATGAACAAGTTGAATGTTAAAAGGCGATTAATGAAAATTATATGTTCAATAATCAAAATTAGTCCGCTGTAACAAACGACCAAGACGAGAAGAAAACCATTTGAAACAATCATTATAAAAATAGATTCACGAATTCGTTATTATCATCGTCAATTTCAAATCAAATTAAACCCTAAAAGAAAGAAAAAAACAACTTTTTTGTTCGTATCATAATCCACCAAACCAAACAACGGATGAACATCATGTTGATGTTGATGAAGTTAAGGTTCTAATGGCACTAGTTGATTATTGTAAATCTATTGATGATTCAAACGCTCCCATTACTCATGTCAACTTTATTGACACTTTATTATACGTTATACACAACCTCGGTGGTTTATTCGAAAATAAAGATCAAAGCGTAATCTTTGTCGAACGTCTCAAGACGTGGTTCTTAACAAACCCAGAACTAACCTCCTGTTGCCTCTCTCTTCTATGATGTTCTTTTAAAGTTCAATCTTTACAAACAAATTTGGGGAAATAACGGGCTTTTCGGAAAAAGAAAGTTGGTTCAAATTTAATATCAAGAAGATGATGATGATTAAAACCCTTCAAAGAAACACTTTTGTGGCGGTGTTTATGATAGAAAGTTTCGAAGAGTGTTTCCGGAAAAAAATTGTTTTCAAGAGGCACAAGTTCTAGTAATCAAGAATTTGTGTTGCTCTTTTGATTTGTCGTTACAGAATATGTACCAAAATATAGAAGCAAATTAGCCAAGGCTTTAGGACGATCTACACTCATGTATACACAAATGCTTAATCATAGTTAAGGTGGGGCAATTTCATATCTCCCCCTTATATGAAATTAATCTTTAAGGTTAAAGAGACAACTAATCAAGACAATCAACATGAACACATCTTATGCAGTGTTGTAAAAATCAGTCATGGCGGCCGATATATCGGTGATATATCGCTCGCTAGAAAATAGTTGGCAAAAGTCGATGTTTTTTACACCTTTGACTATTTCAGATGCAAAAAGTATTTGTCACTGTCAGAACTTAGCTGTTTTGTATCAAGCGAAAATTTTCGCAGTAACCATTCGGGATGCGTGTTGTCTAGTTTTGACATTGACAATTTTTTTTTCAAAATACCCATGTAAATCGCGTGTCCCCCGCGCGATCTACATTTGCACACGTGTCGCCTTATTTGTGGTTCGTTGGATTAATTTAAAAAAAAAGAAAATATAAAATATATATCGCGTGACCACCCCCGCGATATACTTTTTTTTTAAGTTATAAATTATAAAAAAAACAAACCCTAATTGTATTTGTAACTTATTTGTGGTTCGTTGGATTAATAAAAAATATATATATATATATATATATATATATATATAAAATGTATATCGCGTGACCCCCCCGCGATACACTTTTTTTTAAGTCTTGTAAGTTATAAATTATAAAAAAAAGGCAAACCCTAATTGTATTTGTAAGTTTTTTTTGTTTGGATTTTAGCATGTAAATCGCGTCCCATGTGACTATACACTTTTTTTTATAGTCTTGTAAGGTATAAATTTAGAGTTTATATTTTGCTTATTGAAATTCAAGATCTCGGGCATTTTTGCGTACATATTTGGATACTCAATTTTTTTATTTAAAATAGTTTATTTGGTTATCTGTGTAGTCTTTGATGAGCTCTACTTAATGAATAAAGATTTACTAAAATTACTTTTAATATGCATAAGATACGATGGTGCAAAATGTGTCAGTTGTTCATTTTCTTAAAAAAATTTAAACCTATATTTTTGCAATTATAAAAGTTGATAAAAGTTGGAATTGAAAGCATAAAAGTTAAAGGTAGTCATTAAAAAGCATTACAACATGAGAATCACCAGATCTCTAGTGGAGTACATGGCCAACCTTATTTAGACGATATGAAAACATAAAACCAACAACACACAACGACATACATGGTTAGCAAACTGGTGTTAAGCAATAATGCTTTTACATGTCTCTGTAGTTCGCCATCAATTGACGTTTTTCTTCCATGCTCCTTAGCAACTCATCCCTGACGCTTTTCAAATATACACATTTTTTCATGTCCGCCCCAGTCATGCATCCTAGGGCGTACTTTCCATAGTCGACAAGTGCGTGATCTTGCAAAACCATGAGATTGTTTATTTCAACCCTACGATCCGTAAACCTATCAGCAAAGCGATGCATCAAGGCTAAAATTTGTTCCTCCAAAATAGCTTCTTCATCAATTGCTTCTTATAGTTTCATAAGGATAGTTAACCTAACGTTTTCTGGGTTAGTAGCCATAGTAGAAAATGAAAAGATAAAATTAATAAGTTGTGTGAAGGATAAAAATGTTTGTGAGTAAGTGTAACAGTTCTCATTTTCATGTCATTGTACGACATTTATTATCCGTCACTATTTGTTTTAGTCCGATACGCGTTTACTTTTAATTTTGCTTTTGAGCTAAATCGCGTAGACTAGAAATAACCATTTAATGTAAACGGTCATCAAATAAATTGAGGTTTACATCAACCAAGTAATATATATAATTATTAAGAAGATAATTATGTAACTTGCGTATTTTATTTTTTTGTTGGTCACGTAAA
>BQNB010122237.1:0-20320 GCA_026074375.1 Tanacetum coccineum
TTGAGTTTTCAAAGCGAGATTTTATAGTGATTTAAAAGATAAATGCCAAAGAAGCATGAATGAAATGTGAATGCAAAAAAAATGCATGAATATGGAAATTTTGCCAATGAAGCATGCAGTTGATATTATGGAGCAAGTAAAAGATGTGTCGTGATATCCCACTCCGCTAGCAACGAGGTGGGGGTTCAAACTAAGACGTCTTTACTTCTAGGGATTTGGTGTGTCGTGATATCTCACTTGGAAGAAAGGTCTAGGTGAGGGTTCAAACTAAGACACCAATCCTTAGCCATATTAGGAATAAGGTGTTGATGTGATTTCCCACTACGCTAGCAACGGGGTGGGTTTTCAAACTAAGAACATCGGTCGTTGGTCGTGATATCCTACTCCGTTAACCACGAGGTAGGGGTTCAAACTAAGCAACGCATTCCTAGCTTAAAGAACTTATGATTATAATGTTGAATATGTTGCAAAAAGTTCTAAAGTTTAAATCTCGAAATCAAGTTACGAAGTCTTAATAAGTTGTTGCTTTGAGTCATGATTCATCTTGAATTATGACTATGAAAATAAGTTGGTCTATGGTTAAATTAAAATGAGTACACACATTCAATCGTATATCCATGTTGGGAGTTGAAAATTCACAAGTCATAAGTATGAGGGCTTAACATATAAACTTATATCGACAATGATCTTGTTTAATTGCTTAGCTTGGAACTTGTGAAAAATCGAGGACGATGAATTTATCCGTCAGGACATCCGTAGATCACTCTACGGGCGCTTCTCATTCTATGATCCCAGTATTAATAAATAAAGAAAGTCAAACTTGTTAAAAAATGAGAAAATCCAAAAATATTAGTTGTAGTTAGTGTAAATTCAGAAAATGGTGAAAACGGGGCTTACATGTTTACTTCATAACATTGCGTGAGGACACACAATACCTTAGTTTGGGGGATTTGATATGTGCTTAATTACACATATCTTTTACCTCTAAAAACGAGCTTAAATGACCAAAAACAGACAAAAACTGCCAAATATTTGTATGTTTTGCATTTGTGTTGTGCAGGAACGGATATCTCACAAAAGGACGAAAAACCAATCAAAAAGAGACAAAACAGGACACGGGATGGAAAAGTGTGTGGAGACGAAGCCAAATCAAAGTAAAGTCTACTCCGAGAAGAAAAAGCAAAGAAAAATATAACTTGAGGGGTCAAAAATGCCAAACCCCTAAGTTATATGATTAAGGAAACAAAGACAGGGGCTGATTATGTCAATATGGGAAACCTAAGTTATAAAAGAAAGAAAAGGGAAATAGAGAATGAAAAGAAGAGAGATGTGGAAGGGCCTTTCTTGTACACAAACCAAACATTCCCTTAATCATCTTCAACCTCTCTCTGTCACAACCCAACTTGTATACCTTTTCTTTCCCACTCTTCCCGCCAATACCAAAACCAGCCAGCACCCTGTTTTTGCTCCCATACTTCTCTGCAAAATCACTCAACACCCTACTACTACCCATCCCAGCTTTATAAGTGCCATGTTGGCAATCCCTCTCCATTCCCAAAAGCATTTCGATGGCTGAGATGGTTTCCAAGGAAGCTCAAAAGAAATCAAAGGCTGGGATTTGCTTTTGATTCGCCTCACACAACTAGCACACTTGGTTTTACCTCTCCAAAGAAGCACAAGCTGCAAGTCCAAGGCTTCGGCTATAAATAGAGTTTTTTGTAAGCCTTTGATGCAGACTAGTTTTTTAGTTTTTTTTTAGTTACTAATCAGTTTTTAATCTTAATTTAAATTTCAAAGTTATTTACAGCTTCTTACTTTCAGTTTTGTAACACTTTCAAGATTAATGCAAGTTTGAAGTTTTTAAATCAATACCAGTGTTAAGTTTCTTAATCTTATTGTTTTGTATTCACAAATCACTCTCAAATATACCACAGCTTAATGTATGGATGATAAGCCAGTTCTGGATGGGCTTATGGACTCTTACTAACTTGTTTTCTACAAGTTAGAGCTTGTAGATTGTTGATTTAGCCCTGTTTTGAGCAAGGGTGTTGTAAGTCTCTCTTTTTCTTACTTTACTCATTTATTGCAGAACTGTTAGTTCATTTGTTAACACTGTTAGTTTTAAGTTAATACTGCTAGACCAATTCATGCTTATTTAAGTGCTTATTATTGATTAATATTTGCTTATAAGTGTTTTACTTTGTAAATTGATAATCTGTTTTTAATTAGTTTGAAAGAAAAATGATTTTTAAAGGCTATTTTCAACTAACAGTACTAACCTGTAGTTAGTACTGCTAGTTCATTTTAGGAACAGTACTAACTCAACACTAGCAGTACTAACTTAAAGTTAATACTGGTAGTTATTTTAGTTAATACTGGTAGTTCATTTTAGCTTATCAGCTTATTATCTCTGCTTATTAAAGATTTCCTTAGCTTTTTAGAGTATATTAAACCATTTTCCTTTACTTTCTTTAGGGGTAAGCTCATTTAAGCTTATTTTCCCTTTTCAAAGTATTTTCAAGTGTTCATCAGTTTTAGTTTTCTAGCTTATTTATCATTATAATCTATTCTGGTTGCTTAATCTTATGCCTAAATGCTTATTAGGGGTAGTTAATTATCTGTTTTAGCTTATTTGCTTATTTCTTGTTTCATAGTGTTTTGTTTAAGCTAGCAGTACTAACTTAGACCAACAGTACTAACATATAACTAGCAGTACTAACTTCAAGTTAGTACTGGTAGTTAATACTGGTAGTACTGCTGTTAGTACTGTTGAGCTTATCTTATTTTATTTAGCTTAATTGCTTTTTGTATTTGCTTATTTAGAGTCAGTTTAGCTTATTTAATTTGTCTTAAGTTTATTTGAGCTTACTTGTGTTTTAGTGTAAAAGTTTTAAGTGTTTTTGCCATTTCTAGCTTTTGTTTTTGTTCCAGCTTTTTCTCTTTGCTATTTTTATGTGCTTTTGTTTATTTTTATCAGTTTTAGTGCCAAATCATTCCTTGTGACATTCAATTACAAATCATCAATCGTCTTGCGATTTTCCATCTCTAGCCTCGTTGGGACAACGACCCGGGTAGTTTTAAATTGATTTTCCTTTGGATAAAAGGAATTGATTTTTAATCTCTCGAAATAATTACGTATCCTATACTACAATCGAATCGTACTCATCAGCCTTGCAAAAGGAGGAGTATCAAACCTCACCAAGTGAAAGTCAAAGCACTCATAAGTCATTTCTTTGTAAACCCCCATCTTTAAGCTCAAAATTCAGCAGGTTTTAGTCCATTTTATTAGTTCAAACTTTGAAAATAAGCTCATTTGCCTCCATTGTGAATCTGTTTGTGCTTGGTTTTGGGTAAAAAGCTCTTAAGAGCTTATTTTCATAAGCCCAAAAGTCCCCTTAAGCCACTGCCTAGTCTCCCCTGGTGCTGAGCACCTAATTTCAGCCTCCCTTTTCTAGCTTATTTAATACTAAGCTCTAGGATTTTATTGCTTTTATTTATAGCTTATTAGTTGCCTTATAAGTCCCCAAAGTCTTATAGCTTATCTCCCTTTCTAGGTTAGCTTAAATTAGGCTTAAAGTCCCCTTTTTTCTGTTTTTATAATAAAATGTTTAGAATAGCTTATCTCATTTCCAGCTTATTTTAGGGCTTATTCTAGAAACCTTAGCTTATTTAGGACTCCCCTCTCCCTATTAACTGTTTCCCATAAGTTTTAGCTTATTTTGTTAGCTTAAATCCCAATAAGAAAGAAAATTAAGCTCATAAGTTAATATAAGCCTTTTGCAGTCCCAAAAGAAATAAAAAAAAAAAACAAAAAAAAAAAAAAAAAAACCAACCTCACTTTTCTCAGACAACTTTTAAGTTAACTTCAAGCTTAATTGCTTTACAAAAAAAAATAAAATAATAAAAAAGACTCCCCATAAGCCCTTCTACAAGTTTGCTTATTTGACTTTTGTCAAATAAGCACTTTGGACCCTTTTTGTAATCGGGGTCCACCTCAGGGACTGTTTGTGTAATTTTGTCTTTTATTGTTAACACTGTTAGTAGCTAGGGTTAGTATTTAGTTACCTCGTTAGTCCTTGCTGTCCTTTCACTGTTAGTCCCTATAGTTAACTTTTGTTAGTTTATTTAATTTAATTAATATAAATTAGGTTTAATTTTAATTAGTTTAATTACTTTTTATTTATTCAGTAAAATTTGGGCATTTTTATATTTTTAGAATTGTTAACTTTTTCTTTATTTAATTTTATTTTTTCAGAATTTTTATAACTTTTATTTTTTTACTTTTTTATTTCTTAGTTTTATTATTTATTATTCTTTAAAAATTTCATTTATAAAATAAAATCCAAATATTAATAAAAAAATTTTTTATTTGTTTAAAATTTTTTTGTACATTTAGTGTCTAGGAAAATATTAAAATTTCGTGTAGGCTTGATTTTTCTTAAATTTCAGTCCTTAGACCCGTTTTACCCGGTGCGTTTTACGTTTCTTTCGTTAGCATTCAAACAGACCTCGTTTTAGTTCCTAGTTTATTTTATTTTTCAAATTACTTAATTAGGATTTAATTTTTAATTTTTATTTAATTTAGAATTTATTTTTCTTAAATTTTAGTATTTAGGTTTTCCGATACATGATTATGTTCCGTATTTTGATTAGATTTAATTTTAGGATTTCCTATAAATAATTTTGTTTCCCGTAGTTTTTAAGATCACCTTTCCTATATCTGTTTACAAGTAGATTTAATTAGTTTTATTTAATTAAATTTTAGTTGTTATTATATCAGTGTTCCATTCATATCTAAAATATTCTCCATCATTCATTTTCTCATCAAACCAGGTTACCTTCAATTGCAGCCTTCGTTGGGACATACGACCCGGAATACTCTTCCAGGAATCTTTTTATAATTGTTCTTATATATGTAATATCATTTGTGAGATTTTGACTTTTTGCCTTGTCAAGGGCATTTGGTTGAGATTTGCGTTTGTTGTTATTTTTATTATACTATTATGAAAGAATCACCTACGGACTCGAATTTAATTCCGGATGAGGTCCCTGCCTTTCAGGTTATACTGGGAATTTCGCTAGTGTTTTCAGAAGGTATTGTATCAATATGATATCTTCTAGATCATAATCTCTTCCACTGAATACTTGAGATATGAGATCTCTTTCAAGATAATCTATCCATACCTTGAACAATTTACTTTGTTTTCAGGTGGAAAATAAAGTAGTAACCCATAGTTTCCTTAGGGTATCCTACAAAGATACAACTTAAAGATCTCTGTTGGAGGTTTATTCAGAGATGAGTCACGTTTTCACGTACGTCCTCGCATAACCCCAGACTTTAATAAGACAAATTCGGTCGCTTTGCAATGCCATATTTCATTTGGTGTATTATCAACCTTCTTAGGGGGTTACCATATTAAGAATACATACAGAGATTCTAAGGCATAATCCAAAATGGATATCGTAGAGTTGTAAGATTAAACATAGATCGCTCCATATCCAATAATGGTATGATTTTCTCCTTTCAGATACACCAATTTTGTTGTGGAGTTATATGGAGAAGTAGATTTAATGAAACTATTCCGTTCTCACTTAGATAATCTTTTAAACTATGGCTTAAATATTCACCACCTCTATCGGATCGGAGAGCTTTAATATTATTTCCCTAGTTGCAAGTCTACTTCTGCTTTGAAAAACCTAAAATGTTTCAAATACCTCATGTTTATGTGTAAAGTAAATAAACTATCCATAACGACTGAAATCATCGTAAAAGGTTAAGAAGTAGATAGCACATTTCCTTGACAATTGTCTAAGTGGTCCGCATACATACGTATGTATTTAATACCAATAGATCTGTAGCCCTTTCCAATTTTTTTATTATAAGGTTTCTTTGTTCATCTTCCAGATATACAAGATTCGCATTTATCAAATGATTCCTCATCGTTATTTTCAAAAGACCTTCCAAACCAAAACCACAACAAACAAAGATGAAGCTTTTGCATTGAGAGTCTTGCCAATATGGGCAGTCTACAATGCCAAAAGATAAGAAGGAATCAAAGTCTAATCTTTCTCTTTTTTATTGATGCTAAAAATAGATTATTTTTTATTATCTTAGGACATTTCCTACTCCTTATGTAATTTCAAAACACTCCATTCACGGGATTAACCCCCCCCCCCCCCCTCCCCACGCCCTCCCCTAAAATAGAGTATACATTTAAAGAATAAAAAAAATCAAAAATTTTTTACTAGCAATAGTATGATGAAAACCAAGATCCAACAAACATGAAAAGGGAAACAAAACACTCTAACAATAGAAGGTGCATACAAAAACAATTGTTTATTTCAGTACTAAAACACGAAGGTATAACTAAATCAAAAATTTCCTATGGTTCAACAGGTGCTTGTGTTCCATTGACCACTTGCGATTATTGATCCCCATAAGATAGTTTTCTTTCTTCTTTAAATCACTGCAGGTATTACAAACTTGTATAAGCATCACCGTATCATTTTACCAGGAATTTAAATTTGTAAGTTAGATTAATAACTCTAATTGCAAATAAGTTACTGAAACTGCAGCAACGGCTCAGACTTCTTCTTATTTGACGAAACTCATCGATATAAAGAGAGCAGTTCTTCTTCCAATGCCCAGCAACGTGGCAGTGGTGACAAGCTTGATCCATTATTAGGTTTTTCCACTTCTCTTCAAAGGATTAGGATTAGGCTTTTGTTGATCAGACAAAGTGCTTGTTCTTATCAGCCTTACCCGTCTGCCTTTGACCTTCTTGTTTCGCTTGCGGTTTTGGCTTGTTATTCTTACCCTTTTGTTTTGTAAATACTTGAGAGTAGGTGCTTTGTCTTTCTAACCCTTTTCGAAGTCAATGAGCAGTGCGTGTAGCTTCAGTAACTGTCTTCCCCACCGCCAATTGCATATTGAAGTTTCTTACAAAATACCAAAATACTTGTTAACGGGACTGTTGATTAAGTTAACAGCCACTATCATTGTCGTATGGTTCTCCCAAGTGTATGTATTTGGTCCATGTGTCCTTTCATTTCAATACATGTTCACTAGGGTTTCACGGTTACTGTACTGCAACTTGTAAAGAATCACCAAGATCGTAGATTTCTACAGCGGGAGGTTTCTCAAAATTTTTCGAAGTTCAGCCAGCATGTTTTGGGGGTGGATAATTTTCAAAATGACTTTGAAGATCACGGTGCATTTTTCCAAGCATAATACAAGCAACATCAGAGTGCTTTTTTATATTCTGCTTTGAATGCTGCTTTTTTCAGCCTCAGTTGAAGTATATGAGAGTCTGTCCAGGTCAAGGGCTTTAAAAATAGTCAAAGTATCCGTAATCTCAAAGACAATTCTTAGCGAGCGATACCAGTCATTGAAACTTTTGGCCAGTCAGGTGTTTCTAGTCTCGAGAATGTCATTGAAAGCAATGGAACTTAAGTTTTATTTTCGGAATGAGCCATTTCTTCAGAAAAAGTTCAAAATTATTAGTATTTTCGATAATACCTTTTCGAGAAAAGGAAAAACAAATAATATACCCAGGTAATATTCATATAACCATTGTAGTTCTTGAAAACTAGAACACCACATTGACATAATATCATCACATAGTTGATCTGCTAGTGATGAAATGTATTCAAAGTGGTAACTTGTCGAAACAAGTAATTGACAAAACATTTTTCAATTTCTGAGATATTTATGGGATTTACTTTGCTAAAACTAGGTTGCATTGTAAAACTGTTTCTTCCTCCCTTCTTACATGCCTTGAGTTTCTCAGATCTAACTAAGTAACTCAATTAAGTCTTTCTAATCCTAAAAACGCAACTCATACATGATGATGTATCACTCAATCATGATAGTTTTCTTTCGTTTCGATTAGTCCAAGGTCTCACTTGATTAATCGCAAATTCAAGTGTCCTTTAAATTGATGGCTTTAGACTTAAGTTTAAAAGGTACTTAAAAAAATTGATCTGTGAATCAAAATTATGTATGAAGAAGCTTAGCATACAACCTCCATAGCAATATGTTTAATAAAAAACTTTTTTATTAACTTTTAGGTGATGTTTAAATAACCAAAGTGTGGTTGTAGGCATTGGATGAACCAATTAAAAAAGTGCCCACAAATTATCGGCCCACACCGTACTTTTGAATAAGACTTTCAACTTAGTTGTATAGGATTGGAATGAGGGACAAATCACTTAAAGTAATTTTGTACCTTTAAACAATCATAGGTAACTCCAATTTGACGCACAAGCAAGCCGAGAATTCGGTCAGCTTGAAGCTTGACTTCCTTCTTTAGTCGGGTTCGACCAGCGACGCGTTAAACTTCCCACACAGTTTGTCAAATTGGATGAGCCTTTCTGACCATTTAGTACGAAAATTACCAATCAACTATTTAATCTTCAAAACAATTCTTAATTTTTGTTTTGTTTTTTTTTTATATTGATTTAATCCATATTATTTTCTTTGAAAAATTACCCTTTTTCTTTACAACAATTCGCCATAATTAAATAAACAAAAACAAGTAATTAAAAATAATTAACTAAACAATAAACACATAATAACAATTTATATGCATTAAAGTAAATCATGTAGCCACATGTAATCATTTTATACGATGAACCCTAATTTTAAATTCTAGGTTTTACTTATCATATATCCAATCAAGAATCAATATATAAGTCTTCCCGAATTTTAGATTTATCGTACTAAAATTAAGTGGTCAAAAATATACACGTAACAAATTACTTTATATATTCTCATGATCCATGATAAACATGCATGTTTGTCATGGATCCACACAATACACATAATAATTATCCCGTAAGGATCGTAACCCACATACATGTCATAACAATTTAATCATGTATATTAAACCTCTTTAATCAAAACATGTACTTTAGGGTTTCATATATAAAAAATTTTGAAATTTTTTTTTATAAAACCCTAAATCATGTATTTTAACATCAATACAATATTAGTTATTGATTTTAGGTTTCGGTAATTATCAACATGTTAAAATGGCTCGTGATGCCACTGATGGTTTTATACTTTCATAACAATTATATTAAACCATAACATCAAAGCATAGAATAGCGGAAGCAAATAAAGGATCAAATAACATGTTTGAATAATTAACCGAATTAGGGTTACATACCTTTTGATTCTAGCCCGAACAAGAATCAAATTGCTTAGGGATTATCTCCAAGAACCCTAATTAGGGTTTATACGAAAACAATCCAAGAACAATCTAAAGGAAGATTGTATCACGATCTTGTACACACGCTATGTATCGAGTTAACCAATCACTAGCTTGATAACACGTAGCGTTTAAACGAACGATTCGATCCGATCAACCCAAGGTTATGGGGTCGAATGTAGGACAAAGGAGTGATAGAGTTTAGGGATTATTGTGTGTCTTTCACCTCTCCATATGGGTGTTTATATAGGCACCCTAACCCTAATACTTGGTGAACAAGTAACATCAATTCATTAATTATGCAACATCAATTATGTAACATCAATTCATTAATTATGTAACATTAATTATGTAACATTATGTAACATCAATTATGTAATTATGTACATGTCCTTGTCTTTATGGTCGTTAGTCTTTTCCGTTAAATACTTAACGACCGTTAAACGTTTACGTGTAAAATTAACAAATATATTATTTATTAATTGTTAACTCGTAGTGAGTGCAATCCCGTGATCTTGAGTTCGATCCTAACACACATCTATTAATTTATCATCCATAAACTAACAAACACGACACCGAGGAATCCATTCGTGCGGCGAACCGTCCCCACCATGTCGCAAAAGGCGATAATAACTGAGACGCCGTTGGTTTTCTCATTCACAACGTGCGGTGTACTGTGTTCACGGATAGAATGTCGGATGCCTACAATTTTCATGCCACAAATACTTGAGCATATGCATCACTTCCAACTTTAATGGTATGTGATTGTGAAGTGTGTGTTGTTGGGGTATATGTATATTTTACCTTTCGGTAAAGAATTGCTAAAATTTTCACTAACAATTAAATATGATGGAGACTTGTCATTTTTTGTTTCTTTTAATTTTTGAAAGAAAAAAAAAATTAAGGGTGATGGAGGAAAAAGGATGATTACTTTTGATATGATGTTTGGTTCTCAAAGGCACTAATAATGAATGACGTTGGTTGATGTTGGCCATTAATTTTAATGAAAGATTTATGTTTGGTTTATGGAAAAAGGAAAAATACATTGAAGTTTTTTATGTTCGGTTGAGCAATATTTTGATTCTTAAATGTGTATTTATGTGAATGAGTAGTTAAGTAGACTCTTTTCTGCATGTTTAAAAATCACAGTAACTAATAAATTCAACACAACAAAATCAAATGTACATAGCTATATGTCTTCATTAAGCAAATTGGTCATTACCACCACGTACAACTTATATGTTTAAATAATGAACGCCACGTATATGAACAAACCCTTAATCAACTCTTTTAAAGAGAAATTATATCCAACGATGAAGATGTGTGTGGAACATTAATGAATCCGTAAAGTTTTTAAGGCGTATAAGACTGATATGATTAGGCATTCGGTCTGTTTTTGGTTTTACTTGAGTAACGACTCGATCAAAATAATTGCATGTACACCGGTACACCACTAAATATATTTGAAACGTATAAACATATATATAATGATTGTTATAGCAAATAAAAATATAATATTTATGTCTAAATTGTTTTCTCTCGTCACACTAAAAAGATTGGTTAGTTAAATGCAACATGAACTTCACAACGTATTACGTATATCTGTGTAAATTTGAACAAAGCAAAAAAAAGTAGTGCGAAAAGATAAGCAAAAAATTACTACTCGTATAATGGACAACTCTCAACTTATGATTAACGAAAGAAAAATGATAAACAATCATAATTAAGTAGACCTAAAAAGCTAGCTATCTATCTATCTATCTATATCATATCTATCTATTATCTATCTATCTATCTATTATAAAACACATTTTTTGATAGCACCCAGATTAGTTTTTTCTAAATATAACATTTAACCACAGCTTGCCACGTGTACATAGACATCCACTCGAATACTTTTTTGAAAAGAAATGCTAGAACCATAAAGAGTTTACAAAAAGATTTTCACAAAATGATGTGGCATGCAATAATTGGATTCAAGTTCTTTATCTCTCATCTTTTAATTGCCTAATGATGTACAAATCATCATGCCACATGGAAATCTTTTTGTAAACTCTTTGTGGATCTAGTATTTTTCTTCTTTGAATATCTTCATATAACACACATATTTGACTTCTCAATTTGTTGCACTAAATTTTCAAAAGAGAAATATCCATCCCTCTTGTAATTTTCAGTTTAAACGAGTCATTAATTGTAGTCAAGCCATAAGAAAGGAAAGACGTTACAATTCTTAACAACTTTGACGTTTAAATTTCAAATTCGTTTGAAAGTCTTGCAAAACAGGTTTGTGTTATTGCCTTGCTAAAACAAAGCTTTTACATATAGCCGAAGATAGAAAAGGCCCAACATATTGGTATTTCATCCTATCCAACTTCAGTTGTTCCTTTTATCATGTTTGGTCTTTTATTGCATAGTTTTTTTGTTTGGGAGTTCCTCTAATTAGATGACATAGTTCGAGTATGTTAACGTCATTTCCTTTATCTCTAACATTTGATGTTCTCGACATTGTTTATTTGCATCAAATTGGATTTTAAATATGCAGTCGGTTTTTTCACGAGCAAATTGGTCCTTTTTTTTTATTTCCTTCGCCTTTCATGTTTAATTCACACGTTTGTATTGAGCTTTGTAGGTGGAAATGACACATTTATATATGTCTCAGGTTCTAATTGGTTATTTGATGTTCACAACATGGTTTATTTGCATCAACTTGGATTTTAAGTATGCAGTCGGTATTTTCACTAGCAAATTGGTCTTTCTTTTTTATTTCTTTCGCCTTTCATCTTTGGTTCACACGTTTGTCTTGAGCTTCTGTAGGTGGAAATGACACATTTATATATCGTCTCAGGTTCTAATTGGTTTTCTCACGTTGTATGAAACATCAATCTATATTTTTTTATTCATTGTTGTTATTCTCTTCATGAAGCTAACACTTTTCTTCATTCTTTTAATTTCTTTCCTGATGAATCTAATGTTTCGTGAATTGCCATGTATACATGCTAGAAAGAGACTATTATTCCTTTTTTAGGGTTCTTTTTTTTAACATTACAATTTCTTAGTGGGTTTAAAGTGCTAAAGTGCTCAGAGCATTGTATTCATACGTTGCTCAGTGTGTTTAAAGTTACATTGCAAGTAAAAGAGGCTCATTTTCAATATTGCTCGAAAAGGTTAAGGTTGTGTATCGGATTGAGTTGTTTGTAATAAGGTTATCTCCCATTAATCTCTTAAGTATTTGTAACTTGATCTTGGCAGCTTAAAAGATAAATCTTACTTTGTAATTTAGTTACACTATCTACGCGACACACGACACAACCATCGATGATGATAAGTGGCATTAGGTTAGACCTTAACTTTTTTAATAGATTGCAACTTATGGATGAAATAATGCACAAGTCCATGCATAAGATCTGACTCATATTTTTCCATCCATTAATAAATATCTCAAAGGAAAACCAAGTCTAGATTAATATCACGTCATTCCTAACGCAAATGCAGAAACTTGTAACCTAGAATTCAACATCTATGAATCTCATCAGAAAACATTAACCAAAGCAAAACTTGAACGGCAATGGAATCAATTTTCTTAACATGTATGCTTCAATTACATAATTTGATAAATTAAAACAAGAGTAAACTGCAAAAATCATCCTTGTGGTTTGTAGCTTGTGGCACTAATCATCCCTAACCGATACTATTGGCACTAATCATCCTTGAGTGGCAAATGTTCGGCAAAAATCATCCTTATTGGGGATGATTTTTGCAAAAAGTTTAACAAAAAGTTTTGCAAAAATCATCCCTCTAGGAATGATTTTTGCCGAACGTTTCACCACTCAGGGATGATTAGTGTCAATAGTATCGGCTAGGGATGATTAGTGCCACAAACTACAAACCACATAGATGATTTTTGCAGTTTACTCTTAAAACAATAAAGAACCTAGACACAAAGACTATATAAATAAACTTCAAACAATACTATTAATCGGCAAAAAAGCTAACCCGACCCCCTAACCCCCACACAAAAACACCTAAAAAAGCTCCACTTGCAGCTGCGCAATCCGCCTCGTGACATCAAACATCGTGGGTCGCTCGCTTGGTTCGTCAATACAATCAGCAGCCAACATCAAAAGATCCTCGATTTGCCTTTGTTCCACGGCATTTTCTGGACGAACCTTCGAAAAGCTAGCATTACCGACTTCTTCCACCTTTAGCTTCACCCATTCCACGAGGTCGATTCTTCGGCTCTTATATAGAATGTGACAATTGGGGTTTTTTTTAGTTAGTAGTTCAAGTATTAACACCCCAAAACTGTACACAGCTTCTTGAGAGCCTTTGTACAAAGACCTCTGGAGCACGATATGCGGTGAAACTGTGAGAGGTTGAAGGCAGGCCAAGAGCCAATAAATGCACGTGCAAACCTGAGGTCACAATCACGTTGGATGACTTGAAGTTACCATGAGAGATTGCGTGAGTGTGGAGATGCTTGATGCCCTCGGCAACTCCAAGAGCAATCGTTAACGTGTCTCCAATGGTTAAAAGCCTACGATCGACTGAAAGAGGACAACAAACCAACAATTACTAAGACGTATATAAAACCAATATCACATATTGATAGGGCCTTTAAGAAATTAACCAGAAAAGATACTCCCATGGTCCATAAATATCAACATTTAACAAATGTATAAAATTAGATAAATTAACTTTTGACTAATCAATCAAAACATGATTCATATACAAAGTTGAAAACATACTGTAAACTCAAATAGGACAAGTAAAACATAGAAATGCAGTCAAAGAACATGATAGTGTGCAAGAATGAATGATGTTTGCAAGATTTTGCAAGTGTAATTGAAAAAATAAACACCTTATATAAAAGTATACAAGTCTGATATTAAGAAAAGTAAAATTGATGGTAACCATTATTCTTTAAACAATAACTGCAACTTGAAAGTCCCAATAATTCGCAACTTAAGAAGTGTCTGGTCGGCCGTATAGGAAGGTAATATTACCTACCTTTTATTATTGATGAGCTTAAAAAGACCTAGTTTTGATACATTAATTTCGAGATATTTAAGGTTTGAAATTTTCAGAAGTTAAGTAGAAACAAATCGATCATAAGGTTAATTAGTGTAAGCTAACAAAGCAAGTAAAAAAGTAGAAATCAAACCATAAAGAAGATCAAAAAGGCTTCCACTCGGGGCATACTCACACAAAATAAACTTGTCGTATTCGTCGTAACAATATGCTCGAATGGGAAGCAAGTGAGGATGATCCATTCCCTCAAGACGATTAATCCGGTCACGGAATTCAGGCACGGATAACGTGACACTCACCAAATTCTTCAATGTTAAAACCAACAACTTAGACTCCACCACACACTTATAAACGCTTTTTCCACTCCCCAGTGGTTCAAAGTATGCTCTAAACAAATCGCTAGCGATAATTTTAAAGAAATCATTACCAACAACCACTAGCTTATCTGCATACCGTCCATCTTCACCATCAATACTGGGAGTATTACGCCTAGTACCACCTTCACCACCAAAAAGAATGGGAAGATTAGGACTACCACCTTCAGCCCTGGGAAGAACAGGAACACAACTACCGCCACCATTCTCAAAATTAGCACCATCAGCCATGGGAATAGCCCTAGTAAAGCCATTACGATAGGGACGACGACTAAGATAATCGGAGGGAAAAATAGCACGAGATGGGGAAGGAATAGAATCACCCATGGGAAGAATGGGTAAACTGGGAAGAGTGGGAAGAGTAGGAAGATTAGGTTTCTCTACGCAGATTTCTTGCAATTCCGTGCACCTCTCCCTCTTTCGAAACAACAATTTTACCAGAATAACAAAAATCCCTAAAAGCAAAACGATTGCTGCCAACCCTAAAATCGCTTTTTCAAGACCATTGAGTGCCATTGTTGTGTGTGATTTTAGGGCGTGAAAGAAACGGCTGTCCTAAAACCAAACATGTGGGTTGAGATTTATTTATTGGGCCATAAAAAGGCTAAAACATTTTATGTGCGTATTTGATAAATGTATCCGTAAACGAATTAAGTTTCTCTCGTTTACGTTATTTGGGGAGGAGATGTCTTTGACTCATAGATTTGTGTTCAAGTTAGGGGTGAGCGCGGTTCCGCAGGGCCGTCTTTGAGAGTGTGCGGAGTGGGCGACCGCATAAGACCTCAAAAATTTTAAGGGCCTTAAAATTTTTCTCGTTAACAATTATATGCATGTGTACACATATTTTTTTCGAAGAAAACAATGTTTAGATGAGAAAATATCTTTGTTGAGTAATATGTTAAACGTTTATATAACTAATTTGCATTATATTTTAAAAATTGTGACACTTTATATATAACATTTCTTTTCGAAAAGCCTTATTGTGTAATTTCGCACAGGGCCCTCAGAAATTTTAGAAATTTAGAGACGACCCTGCGGTTCCGGAACCGCAAAGAACCGACCTGGAACTGCAAAGAGCTGACAATTGTTCTCTCTTTTGATTTACAACATCTGGTGTTACGAGTCTTATGGAGTAAAGGACGCGTTGCATTTGCTCTTGGTAGGTGTCGTCTGCACTGAACAAATTTTGTTCCAAGCTATTGTCAATGTCAATTCACACATGAAAACATATGTAATAATTGTATAAAACCATTTACTTCTAGTATGTGCAAGCCTCAAATTAAACTAATTCTAAAAAAGCAAAACTGAAAATAATGTGTACAAATTTTTTCAGAAAAACATGTATACATATTAGACTACTAGTTGGTTACCCGCGCATAGCGGCGGCAATAAAAATTTTACTAACTCAACTTTTTACGTAATTTCATACCCGCTTAGTAATTTCGTTTCACAAATGTATGTGTTCGTTGGGGTTTCCTGTAACTTTCCCGCAACACCATATTAACATCATCATTCTCGCATGTAAAAAGACAACACTCTCTCTGAAAGTATATAGTTTTAACGTATCAAGTTTATATTTAATTAAGATTAAAGTTGTAAAAAAATATAAATCAACATAAAATAAACCCATTAAAATGTAAAAAAAAATTATAAAAATATATCAAAATGGATATTGAATTAAAGAGCATAAAATTTTAAAAAATATGGTGCAATTAGATCAAAATAAAATTAAATAAATAAAAAGATATTTCAATTTGAAAATAAAGGTGATTTTTTAATCAAAATGTGACACATGTCACTTTATGATGTGATTCCCAAAAATGAGATGGATGGTCAAGATTGCACCTTCTTATCTTAATTTTTAATGGGTCTCACATTATAAATGCTTTATATAGTAGTATAGATTAGAGGTATCAAAATCAAGTTTCTAAAATGAAAATGAATGTAAAGAAGGTTTTTGTTTAATTAAGAAGGTTACCTAGTGTAGATTAATGATGTAGATAAGTAAAGGAAATTAAGAAATGAGCTGTGAACAAAATGATGAGAAAAGGGGCAGGAGAGCAAGAATTACTTGATAATAGGCAAATTACTAATCACATTTTCATTAAATACATATAGATGGTGACCTATCTACCTCTTCAACTATATTAAGAGTTTATTTGTTGATTCATAATATCACATGATCACTCACCGTATTAACAGACAACACTTCCAGAGTAATAATTTAGCCCCAAAGAATTTTAATAGTTCAAATTTGTAAATGCTTGAAATTTGATCTAAAAACAGCGTTGGTAAACTTACCTAAAAGTTTATAAATATGTCAAGTTATAGCATGTTAGCTTTTTGTTTTCATAATTTATGCTCACTATACATGAATTTCTTATAACTTTACATTCACCTCACATAACATAAATGACACAAAGATGTTCAGTATTGAGGACTAGAGGATCTTTTTATTCTACATAATCATGAAACAAAAAACTTATCATAGATTAAATGAAAATAAACCTTTTCATTAGTTATAAAAGTTTTTCTTAAACCTCTCACCACAAGCTCTAAAATATATAGAGTAATATACAAAAAGTATGATAAACATAGACTATAGTTCAACGAATTTTCTTTAGTTAACTATATAAATAGATTGTGCCCCTCTCTCCGCATTCAAAAATCTTATGAAGTGGTAACAAGGTATTTGTAGTAAGCCTTTCTTATTTGCTCATTCTTGGTGTATTTCGCATTGTCTAAGCAGCAACAATTAAAATACCATAAAGGCAAAACATATATAGGTTAGCCTGTATGTTTAGAAACCTTCACTTTGTTTTATCATATTAACATCGAAACAATAAGAACGAAGATAATATTCACAAGCAAAACGAATGGCTAACCTGCTATGATATGATCATTATGAAAGTAGTCTAGTCCACGGTCAACAATGTTGTCATGACCAAAAAAACGGCTTGTTGAAATAGCCGATGGGAAAATTTCGTAGTCGCCGATTGTGTAGCACATAACCTGCTTATTTTAACCTACTTATAGAGATCTTTATTAGATTTTTAAGTTGTATAAGGCAATGGGAAGTTGAGAACAGAAATGCAATAATATTTTGATGGGTTTTTGAGAGGCTATGGATAGTTTGAGATGAATGAGGAGATGAGATATGTATACAAGGTGAAGGTAGTCTTTACAAACCGAATTTAAAATGGTTGTTGGCCCAACATAATGGCATGTGAAGTGTTGGCTGTTGGGTATATGTATTTTTTACCCGTAAACAATTAAACATGATGGAGACTTGTCATCTTTTGTTACTTTTGATTTTTGAAACAAATTTTAAGGTTGATGGAGGAAATGGATGACCATGTTATCAATTGTTACTTTTGATATAGGATAAGAGGATGATGTTTGGTTTCTAAAAGCAGTAATAATGAATCACTTTGTTGGTGTTGGCCATTAATTTTAATGAAAGAATTATGTTTGGTTTCTGATACTTCTGGTCAAAGAAAAAAGATACAATGAAGTTACTGTGTTTGCAGACATGGTTGTTGAGCAATACTTTGATACAGTAGTTGTGTATTTATGTGAATAAGTAGTCAAGTCGACAATAATCTGCACATTTCTCTTGTATTGTCTAATCGAACTTGTATTTCTTGTCTTTTTTATTACTTTATTAGTCTCACAATCTCAATGAAACGCCTTAACTGCGTTCCATTAGTACTAAAAACTGGAAATAAGAGTGACATGATAGATAAAGATGGATATATATGAATGACGAGGAAAACGAGAAACCATGGTTGTAGTTGAAGATAACATGCACTTTGAATGATGGAGCTCCCATAACTTCAAAAACAAACCAAACAAAAGCAATGGAACTGATGTACTTCATCAAAGGTTATAAATAACGTGAGGCGTGACGTGGCGGCATGGTCAAGCCTCACGTCTTTACGAGCCATGACGAGTCATGGCTTTTTTAAAGCGTGACTTAAAGCGGCAATATTTATATATTTATATATTTATATCATATTTCAAATATATTGAGTTTACAAAAAGTGTCATACATAAGGAATAATGTCAAGAAACTATCTTTGCATGTAATCTTTTTCATTTTCTATACAAAAGTACAATTTTTATCGCAATTGAATTTAAAAAAGCATCCACACATCACGCTTTATAACGTCTGATCATGTTTTTCCACTCTTCATCTCACCTCAAGCCTTAGAGATGCACACAAAAAACCGGTTTGGGGAACCGAACCGGTCCAGAAACCGAAAACCGAACCGGTCAAACCCGGATTTGACAAGAACCGGTCCGGTTCTTGGCCAAACCGGCGGTTTTGGACCGGTTCAAGGTTTTCTTGTTTCGACCGGTTCGTAGACCGGTTTTTCGAACCGGTTCCCCGAACCGTTTTCGGTTAACCGATTCCGGTACTTTTTTTTCAAATTTCGAATCTTGCTTTTCTAACGTAGGGGGACCCGTGGAGGAGCGTTTTTCTAACTTTTTGGGTGTAGTATTTGTTATTTTGCTATTTTATTTCATTATAAATAGAGAGGTTGTGTTTCTATGTCAATCGCAACTCAAAAATCACAATCCTTAGCAAAAAAAACTCTCCAAAGCAAAACCGAATTACTTTCAATAAGTAATGGCAACTCAATCGAGATCAACTACCACCGGTGTTGGTTCTTCAAGTGCACCGACGATTCTTCAAATTTTACCAACCACCCGAAACCCCCAGATTTGGAGAGACTACAACCTTTGCAAGATGTCGGACAACACGACCAAAGCTCAATGTAAGCATTGCTTTCATTTCTTTTCGGAAAATTGAAGAATCATATCTCGCATCCGCATTGTGAGGCACTCAAGACGGTTCCAGAAGTGGGGCAATCGTCTATGTCTCGAGATGGGGTGTTTTGTGTACAATCCGGATGTTCTTCGTGAACAATTCGCGGGTTTGGTGATTCAACGAGGTTACCATTCAACCACTTTGATGACGAGCAAATGACGAGGGTGTTTCAAAACCATAAGCAGCCAAAATACAATCATGTAAGTCGCACTACTCTAAAACGTGATGCAAAGAAATTATGGATTACGGCTAAACAACTAATAAAAGATGGTCTTCTTAATTTAAATTCTAGTGTCAACATAACAACGGATGTTTGGACCACTCCTCATAATTTGCCCGGTTCGTACCTATGTGTTACCACACATATTGGATTGAGCCCTCAACTTGGCAAATGATGAAGCGGGTCATTGCATTCAAAGACTTTTCGGTTCACCCACACGGGACCTGCTTTATTTCATTTGTTGAAAAAAGTGTTTGCCAAGTTTTATTTGGAAAATTTGTCCATTACGTTGGATAATGGTAGCAACAATACAAGAGCAATTGGCAAACTAAAATTATTTAAACCGGATACTAGAAACTATCAATTATATATTCACGTGTGTAAAGATGCGGAGAAACCTTGTTATACACCTAATTAGGACGTTCTGACAAGATGAAATTCCACTTATCATATGTTCCTATGTGGTCTAAAACAAAAAAAATACTTTGCAATATTTTCATGAGACTTTGTCCGACGAGGTAGGTGTGATCCATTTCCGGTTGAAAATTGGGTTATTATTGAAAATCTAACCCGATTACTGTAACACCCTCAAATCTGAGTATGCAGCGGAATGTTGAATATCCGAAGGCGTTACATTATTGGGTCAATAGCA
>BQNB010122238.1:0-20319 GCA_026074375.1 Tanacetum coccineum
GGTTGACCCGAATGACCCGAATAACATTTTTGACCGAGTGACCCGACCCGAATAGGCTCGGGTCGGGTTCGGGTCGGGTTGGCTTTTTTGACACCCTATCTTTGTCTACACAAAGTTTGTGTCTGTAGATATATAAACATACTTTCACTGACACGTTTTATATAAAGACATACACGTCCAGTCATATACATTTATATAAAAGATAAACATCACCAAATCAGATCTTCAAACATTCTATGATTTCAAAATGTATGCCATCATCATATTAAAATGCATTATAAAGTTAGGTCCAACAAAATAGCATAACGAACTCATTATCCGGTACCACTAGCATTACATGTACCAAATACCAAATTTTGTCCAACATCTAGTAAAATGAGATAGTCAATTTTTGTCTTCTATAGCTCTTGAATGCTCTCTGTCATCATATCTCACTACATCAATCGCTACTTCCCCCGACGTCATCAGGCTATTTTCCCCGGCGACATGTCGCCGGGGAATACTATCCCCAGGGACATGTCGCCGGGAAAGGCTCAAAGGGGATTCAATCCCCGGCTATATTCCCCGGTGACAACACCGGGCCTATAAGTTTTCAGTCAACCAAAAGGTTTGACTCGTTAAATGTTTTCCCTGGCGACATGTCGCCGGGGATAGTTTCACTACAAGAAAAAGGGGTATTTGGGAGGAGGAAAACCGTGCTAAATACTCAAAAGGCTATGCCAAATACTATTTGACTCGGCTTTGGCATGGTTTTGGCTTCGTTCCTAAATATGACGGTGCTAAATACATTTTGGTCGGGTTGAAACCGTGCTAAATAGTATTTGGCACAGTTCATGGGACGGTTTAACTTTGGGGAGCCATGAGTGAGGTTTTTGGCACAACTGATAATCTTTGGTTCCAAATGGGCATTCGTCACATTTTTATTTCCCGTGCTAAATGCGTATTTGGTACCAATATTTTTTGCGTGCCAAATTCTTATTTGGTACATTTTTTATTTACCGTGCCAAAATTAACTAGGACGGTTTTATCTGCCGTGACAAACGTATTTGGCATGATTTTCGGTTTTTGTGCCAAATGGATTTGACACATTTTATCCGCCTTGCTAAAAACTTTTGTCACGTTTTGTGTTCATCATAAAAGTCATTTGACACGGTTTTGCATTCAATTAGTCATCGTATCAACCAACCATCTGAAATTTTCGCAAATTTAGTTCAATCGAAGACAAAAATAAATTGAACTCGATTTTTATTAATCATCCAAAAAATCAAGTCAAGAAAGTCACTTGAATACCATAAAGTAAAAAACAATACGTACAACAACCTTGTAAACCATAGTCTTAGAATCACAAAGTCATAACTATAACTCAATATAAATCACTAAGAATATTTATTACTAATGGAAACGAATAAAGCTCATCGCGTCACATATTCACATCTTTATCTTAAACCCTGCATAATATAATATTCCAACATTCGATGACGAACTTGCTCTTCTTTGTGTTGCTCCAATTTTTCTTCCAACCAAAGTACCTAATTTGTAAATACCTCAAAACGTTATACATTCGATGTAACAAATCAAAAAATATTAAAGGCCACAATTATTATGATAACTACAACAGGTCAAAAACAAACTTAGTACTGCCACATATACATAGTATACACAATGTTATACATTCGTTGTAACAAATCAAATAAGAAGTGCATCTACATCCTTACCTACATGTACAACATCATACGTACATAGACATGATAGCAATATGCACCAATTATTTTTATTTTTTATAATTATTTTCTTTTTTATGTTTTTTTTTTAAATTTTAATGATTACATTTTTTTTATTTCTTTGTTTTTTGTTTTCTTTTTATTTTTTGTTTGTTACTTATTTTTTTTATTTTTTTTTTTAATTATATTATTTTTATTTTTTTTTTTTTTTTTAATTTTTATTCTTTTTTCTATTATATATTATTTTTTTTCATTTAATTTTTTTTTAGTATGTTTTTTTTTGTATTTTTTTTTTATTTAATTTCTATTTTTTTCTTTTTTATTTTTTTTTTTTATTTTATTTTTTTATTGTTTCTTATATAAATCTATCGCGTCACATATTCAATCTTTATCTGAAACCTTGCATAATATCATATTTCAACAATCGATGAGAACATTGCTCTTCTTTGGTGTTGCCTCAATTTTTCTTCCAACCAAAGTACCTAATTTGTAAATACCTCAAAACGTTATACATTCGATGTAACAAATCAAAAAATATTAAAGGCCACAATTATTATGATAACTACAACAGGTCAAAAACAAACTTAGTACTGCCACATATACATAGTATACACAATGTTATACATTCGTTGTAACAAATCAAATAAGAAGTGCATCTACATCCTTACCTACATGTACAACATCATACGTACATAGACATGATAGCAATATGCACCAATTAGAATTAACAACCGCTTACTACAACATATAAAATGAATCATCAAAGACATAAAAAATTACAACACAAATACATACATGAGTTGCAAACATTTCATGGGTGTGCTGCTCTAGGTATATATGTTGATCACACAAGCTTGCGCTTGAAAAAAATCAAGCATAACTGCAAGTCTAACTTGCACTAAACTATATTCAAACATAGCCAATTTCAACTCAACAAAAATCAAGCATAATCAACCCATTTCAATTCAAAAAACTCATTTTTATTTTTGTCTAAGATATACGATCTTTCAACCCAAAACGACTAATTTTAGCTAGCACTTACGGTACATAATAAAAACTAATATAAACACATTTTAACTAGTGGGCTACCTGAATGTTGTTTAACAACAGTACATCTGTTCTCCAAAGTGCGCTTCATCTTTCACTACAAAATAAATGAAACAATTACATAGTTGACAATCTAAATAATGGTAACGTAAACTTGGTAAACACATGTCCAAAAAGGCTATAAGTGCTATAAATTAAGCATGAATGAACATTTATTACATGTTATTAAGATGAAAAGAGATTCACTAGCAGCAAAATCATGTTGCACGTTCAAATAAATTTGGGGTCACATAAACCCTAATTTGTATAATCACAAAATTGACCCATAAACACCTCAAACTGATGACTAAATTGAAGATACAACATATTAAAGTACCTAAATTATGGATAAAAGAACTTTAAATTGCTTTTCATGGTCTGACCGGTGACTATTGGATGTGACTGATGATTTTGGGGAGAAAATATTGTGAAGAGGATGTTAGATCTTAGATAAGAGATAAAGATGAGTGGATGGATGGTTTGATTTTAGGGAAAATTTTAGGCGGGCTTGAAAAGTTGAAAAGGAAATTTCATTTTGGGCAAAAGTTAGTGCGGGGTTTGTAAAAAAGTTACAAATACATTTAATACTGGGTCTTTTTTAGGGGTGTTGATCGGTTCGGTTATCGGGTTGTTCGGTTAATTTGGTTCGGTTAGTTTGGTTAATTTTTTAAAACCGAAAACCAAACCGAACTAGAATTCAACCGAACTGAACCGAAAACCGAATTTGAATTCGGTTCGGTTTTTTGGGTTGACTCGCATAACCCGAATTACACAATATATTTAAGAAAAATACAAACCTATATTGATATTTAGCAAAAAATATATTTTTATTTTTGTTCGGTTTTTTTGGGTTGGACTCCGTTAACCCGAATTACCACAAAATATTGAAGGATAATGTACAAAACTGTTAGATATTTATAGCCTAAAAAAAAATATTTCAAGCATAAAAAGTGCTTTTTATATTAGGATATATTTTAATTGCTCTTTATTATATAGATATATTTATATATTTATATTTATATTATATTATATGGAATATATATATATATATATATATATATATATATATATATATGTAAATATGTAAAAATTATATATTTATATATAAATTCGGTTTTCGGTTTGGTTTTCGTTTCAGATTGCCAAACCCATATTCAACCCGAAAACCGAATTTGTAGTTCAGTTCGGTTTGGTTTTGGCAAATTCGGTTCGGTTATTAGTTCGGTTCGATTGTTTTCGGTTTTTTCAATTTTTTTTGTTTCTATGCTCACCTATACTTTTTTGTTTTAATAAAAACAGGCAACCCTAAAATAGTTAGAGTGCAACATGCAGTGAGTGCGATTAATCGTTCTTTGTGTGTCACTTCAGCATTATCCAATAACACCACTATAACTAAAACAAGTTATAAAATTATATGCACGTCTTAAAAACAAGTATAGAATATATTAAAATCGAGACCGTGGATTCTGTCAGTAGTCCGTTGGTAATTATTGATGGATTACCAACGGATCTTCGTTCGTCGACAATCCGTTGTTAATCCGTCGGTAATTAACGACGAATTACCAACGGATCTTTGTTTGTCGATAATCCATCTTTTTTTTGACGGAATACAGACAAAATCTTCCATCCGTCATTAGTTCGTCAAAGATCCGTCAGTATTTGGTGACAAATTGCTAATGGAATTTCGTGTGTCGGTAATCCGTCAGAAATATGTTGGTATTTCGTTGGTAGCAATATCTGTCATTAATCCGTTGGTAATTATGTCGGTGACTACCGACGGATTTATTTCCGTCAGTAAATTTGTCATTGTTGCCTTGTTTTCTAATAGTGAATCATCAAATGCCTTAGTGGTAAGCTTACGATTTTGTCATTAAAGATCATGGTTCAAACTCACTAGTTACATATTTAGGGGTGGTTAGCGAAAAGTGAGGGTGTTAGGAATTCAGGTTTTAGTGAAGTGACGATCATTATCGAGTCTCACGAGCCTTTGTAATAGTTAGATAATATCATGTAATAGTTAGGAAGCTAACCGGGCCGAATTATGGAAAGCCCAAGGAAAGCCCGGCCTAGCCCATCCCTTGTAACTATATAAACCCTCTTCACACATGGAGAGGGTGTTGGTTGAATGCATTTTCCTCATATTCATGTGTGTGTTTTTGGTGTATTCTCCCATCCACTTCTCTCTCTAAGTTCTTTAGTGTGTGTGAAATCCATTTCCTTCAATTGGTATCATCACCATGGTTTGATCTTTAGGCAATAAGATATTTAGTGATAAGTTGTGGTCTTGTTATTTGTGAGCTTAATCGAGCTTATTGAATAAGCTTATTATACTCGAATTATTTATTTGATTTGCTTATTCTGATAACAGTTTTTTTTAAACAAATTTTAATGATTTATTTGGGCTTCATGAAAACTGTTTTTGGTCTTCCATAAAGCTCGATTTGATTTGTTAAAACAACTTGAAAACATTTTCTTTATTCTTTATTTATATTATTATAAAACGTTTCATGCTTTGTTTTCAAAACCATCACTGTCATATTTATTCGTGTGGTATAAAATGTTATTTCAAGTGCTTATTTTTTTAAGTTTATTCAAGCTTTTTGAGTTGGATTATTCTGGGATTTCTTGTTGAATACACGGTTTGAACACAAGGACGAGATAAGGGAACATCATTCCATCTTTTTAGCTTCCTTGTTCATTAGTTTTTTTTGTTGTTTTTGGGTAACAAGACAAGAAGGACATAGTACGTTTTGTTGCTTTGTGAGGCGATTAAAACACATTTTGTGAGGCGAGTTACTAAAAAACAAACTGAAGGCGAGTTAATCTTTGTACCCAAGGCGAGTTAAACTTGTGAAAATGGGAGGCGAGTTAATCCTTTTTGTACAAGGCGATTTATCTTCAACGATAGGCGAGTTACTCAAAAATTGGAGGCGAGTTAATCCACAAGCAGAGGAGGTGAGTTAATACTTTGTATATGGCGAGTTAATCTCAACTGTGAGAGGCGAGTTAAAACACGTTTGAGCAGGCGAGTTGATCATCTTATTTTGAGCAAGGAGAGTTAAACATTTGAGTGAAGGTGAGTTAAACGTTTGAACAAGGCGAGTTAATCATCTTACCAAGATGAACTAAACACATCTAACCAAGGCGAACTAAACACCATAAGTTAAGGCAAATTATACTCATTTCCAGTGGTTTCGGGTTTTTCGGTTTTGTGTTTCGGTTGATCACGGGTCTTCTAACCTATATCACTACGATCGTGGTCTTTCAACGATCATCGTGGTATATTTGGTTTTGATCGACGATAACCGTACGTGTCCGCGAGAAACAAAACTCATTCGTTTCCAGTTTCTATTTTCCTCTTGTCATATTTTGGACGCCTAAAACCAAACCAAATGCACCATAAGACTTGAAATAAATTCAAGAGCATCTTATTTGAATATTTATGCATGTTCATGAAAGTGACACATGAGAGTGTCTTTCTCATGCACACTTCACTAGTTAGGCATACCTTTGTGATCTCTTACACTCTTGTAAGAGATTTGGACTAATGTATTTGACCAACTTAAGACTTATGCATACAATTCAAATCAAGACTTCAAAATTTGCAAGCCATGGTCCTTGTGGCCTTGTTCTAGCCGAACCACACATACACACCCCTTTGGTGTGTGTTGGCCACTTAATACTTTAAGACAAGAAGCCTTAGGGTTCTCTTATCCTATAAATACAACATCACTTAAGAACTTAGGGTTACCGTTTCATTTCAAAGCCACCAACATATTTTCTCTTCTCCTTTTTCCTTCTTGTAGCCCACGGCTCAACACCCCTTATTAGGGTTTGAGTTTTCTTTGATTCTCTTCAAGATCCAAGCATTATAAGTTCATCTCTAGTCATATCTAAGGTGTTTTGAAGTATTGGTTCTTTGATTTAAAGGTTTTTCTTCAAGATCGAAAGTTAGGGTTTCAAGATTTGTTATTGAGTTTTATAGATCTAGTATTTTGGGGTATAGATCTTGTGATTTCTCTACGTGTTCTTCATTCTTGTAAGTGTTTTGAATATTTTCTTGTGGTTTACTTATGTTCTTCCATATATGTTTAAGATCCATACATCCATATGTTGTGTTTTAAATTTTTGAAAGATTATAAAACAAGATTTTATAAATAATGATGTTACTTTGTTTCACTAGTTAAATAATATGTTCTTGGTGAGATGAGAGTTGGATGAGAGTTGCAACAATATAAATGAAGGGATTAGGTTAGTTTTAGGTGTGGTTTTGTTGTGGATTAGTTGTGAATGGAGATTAGGCTAGACTAGGCACTATTGTGAAGTTTGGTGTGATTTTTGGAAGCGTTTGTGAAAAAGGTAGTTGCTGATCCGAAATGGTTTTGAGGTTTTGAGCGACTTAGGAATGTTTTCATTAGGCGTAAAAGTAGTTTTTGGAGAGCTCGTTTCGAATAGATAGTTTTTCATATATCGCACATTAAAATTGGACTTAAAACGGCCAAGTTATAGCCAAATGAAACTTGAAATATTTTTTCGGCAAAACCAGCTGATGTAATAGTTAAAGAAAAGTTTCGAGAAACTTCGGACATTTTAAGACTTTTCTAAACACTAGCGAAAGCTATATAACACATGATATATCATTATTAACATTTAAAGACGATTAGTAACATATTTTATGGAAAAGCTTAAGGTTACTAAAAAAGAAATTTGGTAAAATTTAGTCGAAACGAACATGGAAAGGTTAAACTTTAGATTTCTATATGGTGCATTTAAGGAAAATAATGGATAGAGAAACATAAGGACGTTATTAACAACCCGAAACTAAAAACTTTCCTGAAAATTAAAACGTTAATTAAAATAGTAATTTTTGGTAAACCCCGAAACTTAACGAAAAACTATATGATTTATTTCGTACATGATTGAAAACAAACCAAAACAAACACACATGGATTCTTTTGTGTGTAAACATATTTGTAAAACCTTGCATACATTCAGTGTTCTAAAACGCTTTATACTCTGTCGCGGCTAATTCTAATCTCTTTACTAGCGTGATTTATCTATTTGCTCGCTCTTCTAAATGAGTTTCATAGCCCACATTTTTACTCTCTTGTACTTTAACTACTTGGGTGAGAAACATTGCTTGGTGTTAACTAGACACAGTTACTTTACGTTTCCTTTTCTTGATTGCGTGTTGCCTAAGTAGCGAATAGACCACTAATGCCCGAACTATCATGAACCGTCAATTCCTTAACTGACTGACTGGGTAAGTAAGCGTGAATGCTGTAAATAGATTTATTGGGACTAATTTTCCCTATCCGGGTGAGTAGCGCTCACTACCCACGAGGCTCCAGATAAACGGATATATACCATGTCAGATTTCACTAGGTGATCTTGGTCAGATACCTTTAGGGCAATCAATTCTTGTTGGCATATAATAACTTCTTGCAAATTAAATTCATTCATGAACTTAGCGCAACAAAAAATAATTTTAATGTTAAGTTTGTATCTGGTTATAACGTCACTGAACTATGGAGGCATACTTGTGAACTTGGGTCCACTTGAATACGAAATTCCAACCTATAATTCACCAAGCTTATGTTGACGTTTTAGTGGCATGTTTTTCTCAGTTGCTTAGCTATGGATTGTCATTGCCTTGCTTAAGTTTCCATCCATTGGCCGATTTCAAGACTTACTAATATCTATGTTAACAATCGTTGTCAAACTTTAAAACATTTATTCGCTCCGCATATTAGTTTGAACGTAGTAAAATCCCCCTCTCCTTTAACTATTTTAAATTAGATCACGAGTTGAAATTTTTCAAACGCACCCCATAGAGTCGTTCTTTGTATCTTTGTGTGATGTGAATATGAGTCACGCCTTGGACACGTAGTCCACCAGCCCTGTTTGGGGGTGTACAGATTAGTACCAAGCCAAGGTTATCGAGAACAGGTAGTATATTTAGTCTGGTCTATCACCATATGTGATCCTACATGTTATATTTTTTTTTTCAACTTTTATTTGTTTACGTAGATAATTACTTAGATAAGTTACCGTATTAATTATGACAACTTTTTTAACATAATTATACTACGTAAACATTACCATGACTATACCTTACATCATATTGTCCTGCATTCACGCTTGGTATGGTTATAAAGGGGATTTATATAAACTCTTGCTTGTGCAGGTTATGGCAGCTCCGGTTATTTCTATTTCTTCGGACGTGTCAGTCGAGAGTGTGGGATCCTCTTTTCCGTGAGTTATCGTTATCAGTTCTATTCCTGTTGAGGTTTCGGTTGCACCGGAGGTTGGGGCGGCTGCAGTTGCCTCACCTGCCGAGGTACTCAAGCTTGATACTCACTCATCATCAGAGGTTGATCCATGAAAGAGTTCACCACCTCCCGTATCTGTAGCACCTATGGTTTTACCTTTTCTATGTTTAGACGATTCAGAGTCAGATACCGAGATACCCAAGAGGCATGTATCACCTACTCCTCATGATGCTATGCTTACTAGATGGAGGAGCAGAATTGCATCACGATCATCATCACCTACTACTTCTACTCCAAAGATCCCTACTGCTCCCAGTTTACCCGCACCATTTGCTATTGTTACACCATCATCCGAGTTTCCACTTGCACCTGTTGATGCACCACCCGGGATTCGTTGACGATGAGCTATTCTTATCCGACCTGGGGAGGACATTCTTATTGGTTGAATTGACCGTACTCATCTTGGTGGGCCATGTAGGGCATTGACCGTGAGGAAGTCGGTTAGACCTTTACCGTACTCATCCTGGTGGGCCATGTAGAGCATTGAGGTACTCATCACAACACTTGGATTATTTTACTTCCGGATCATCATCGAGTCATTCATCTTCGGATCATTCATCATCTGGGCATTCTATTTCGGGCCATTCCTTATCCAGACATACACCACCAGACACCACTGATGCTGATACATCTACACCACCAATATTTGTTTATCCATCACTTGCTAGGACTCCACGGTGTAGCGAGGCCTATCTTCGTTGGAGGTCTGCCCCATTATCTACTATGTATCCACCAACGACATCTGAGTCATCAACTGGGGATTCTTCTTCCGAGTCATCTGCTGGACCATCTCGCAAGATATGTAGGTCCCCTGATGCTATCGTCATTTCATCTATCCATGCTATGAGAGCTATAGTTCCTTCTCGTGCCGATCTTCTTCCACCTCGCAAGAGGTATAGGGATTCTATTTCACCAAAGGATAGTGTTGAGGAGGACATTGATACGGATGTGTTAGAGGACATTAAGGTTGATGCTACGGCTATTGAGGTTGCAGTAGATAGGGATGCTGAGGCTGGGGTTGATGCAGTTATTGATATGGAGGTCGATATTAGGGTTGATGTAGAGGACGAGGTCGAGTCTAGTGATAGAGGTACTATAGAGGTTGGAGTGGATGTAGCTGCTGCGATTGATATCCTTGATGGTATGCTTATGCCTGATGCTGTAGAGCATTTGGAGCAGGTTGAGGAGGGTTTGCAGGATATTTATGATCATGTTATAGAGATACCACTTTAAAGGATAGAGGACATTAAGACGGGACAGAAAAAGTTGGAGGCGAGGAGTTTGATTGTTGGTGGATAGAGAGCTAGTTTACTTGAGCAGGTTGCATTCGTAGAAAGGAGAAACGTAAGACTTCGAGGCACCATGATGATGGAGAGAGCGCGAGCCGATAGGTTTCGGCGACGTGTGAGATTTATGGAGAGTGAGCTTAGGCAGATTCATAGGTTTCGCTACTATGACGGGATGCGATTTAGGAGATTGGAGACATTCGCTGCGAGGCGTTTGGGTTTTCATCCATGATGTTGTGTATGGACTTTGGGCTAATAGTAGAACCAATTGTTAGTAGTAGTTATAGCGTAAATCAAGTTCCCCATTGTGGGTTGAATGTAACCGACTAATGCTTTTATATATGATATGAAAAGCTTGTTTTGATTCTCTCGCGTATTCATCTTTATTGTTATTTACTTGTTCTGGCAAAACATGTTCTATTGTATTTTCCTATATAAATCTTATTTACCATTTATAGTGGCTATATCTCGTATCTAATCTCATCGTGTGCTATGTCTTGTGCTGTAGAACATGACTATCACTCGTTCTGGTATGACCTCGAAGGAAATCAAATAACTCGTTAACCGACGAGTAAAGGAAGCGTTGGCTGCTTATGAGGTGACCCGTGCTGCAAATGCTCTAGAGGCTGAAAGTCAAAGCCAACACGGTAGCGACGACGATAAGGGAAATGGTGGAAATAGAAATGGTGGAGATGGAAATGGTGGAAATGAAAATGGTGGAAATGGAAATCCAAATGAGAATAATAGGTATGATAGGCCTGTTGTTCGAGAGTGTACCTACCAAGACTTCATGAAGTGTCAACCACTCAACTTTAAGGGAACGGAAGGAGTTGTTGGGTTGATAAGGTGGTTTGAGAAGATAGTTTTCCATATCAGTAATTGTCTTTGAGAAATACCAAGTCAAGTATGCTACTTGCACACTGTTAAACAATGCACTAACTTGGTGGAACTCACATAAGAGGACTATTGGAACTGAGGCTACATTTTCCATGTCATGGAGAGAGCTCATGAAGCTAATGGCTGAAGTGTACTGCCCAAGAAATGAAATTCAAAAGATGGAATTTGAGCTGTGGAACCCGACTGTGAAGAATAATGATTTGGCTGCTTTTACTCAGAGGTTTCAAGAGTGGACTATGATGTGCACCAAGATGGTCCCCGAAAAGGAGGATCAGGTTGAGAAATTCATTGAAGGTCTCCCCGATAACATCTAAGGGAATGTAATTGCTGCTGAACCTACAAAACTCCAAGATGTTGTTCGTATTGCCAACAACTTAATGGACCAAAAGTTGAAGGGATATGCTGTGAAAAATGATGAAAACAAAATAAGGTTGGAGGTTAATCAGAGAGACAACCGTGAATAACAACCACCATTCAAAAGTCTAAATGTTGGAGGTCAGAATCTGGCAAGAGCCTATACGGCTGACAACAATGAGAGAAACCATATAATGGACCGTTTCCTCTCTACAACAAATGTAAGCTTCATCATGAAGGGTCATGCACTGTGAGATGTGGGAAGTGTAACAAGGTTGGGCATTTGACCCAGGATTGTAAGGTCACAAATTCCACTACTTTTACTTAGAGGGGTCAAGTAGTGAATCAGAGAGTTTTAACTTATTTCGAGTGTGGAAGGCAATGACACTACATGAGCGATTGCCTAAAGCTAAAAGATCAAAACCGTAGATACAAGGCTGGAAACAAAAATGGTGTTGGTGAAGCAAGAGGAAAAGCATATGTGCTGGGTGGAAGAGAAGCTAACCCCGATTCAAATGTCGTCAAGGGTACGTTTCTTCTCAATAAACATTATGCTTCAATGATATTTGATTCAGGCGCCGATCGAAGTTTTATGTCGACTACTTTTAGTACTTTTATTGATGTAACCCCCAAAACTTTAGACGTTAGCTATGTTGTCGAATTAGCAGAAGGAAGAATTTCTAAAACTAATACCGTACTTAGAGGCTATACGTTACGATTGTTAGGTCACCCATTCAATATTGACCTAATACCAGTAGAACTTGGTAGTTTTGACGTCATCATCGGCATGGATTGGTTAGCGAACCATCATGCAATGATCGTTTGTGATGAGAAGATCGTGCGAATTCTCTATGGAGATGAAGTTTTGATAGTTCAAGGTGATAGAGACGACAAAGGAGAGAATTCGAAGTTGAGCATTATATCGTGCACTAAATCTCAAAAGTATATTAAGAGAGGTTGCCCAATTTTTTTGGCACAAGTTATGAAGAAGGAAATCGAAGACAAGTCGAAGGAGAAGCGACTTAAGTACGTGTCGACTGTACGGGACTTTCCGGAAGTCTTTCCAGAAGACTTTCCTGGGTTACCGCCTATGCAACAAGTTGAATTTCAAATTGACTTGGTCCTAGGTGCTGCACCTGTGGCACGCACCCCGTATAGATTAGCACCGTCGAAACTGCAAGAATTGTCTACTCAACTGCAAGAACTTTCTGACAAGGGATTTATAAGACCGAGTTCCTCACCCTCGGGATCCCCGGTCTTGTTTGTCAAAAAGAAAGATAAATCTTTTCGGATGTGTATCGATTGTCGTGAACTGAACAAGCTGACTGTGAAGAATCGATATCTACTTCTGAGAATTGACGACTTGTTTAATCAATTGCAAGGGTCAAGAGTCTACTCTAAGATCGACCTGAGATCTGGTTATCACCAACTCAGAGTTCGAGAGGAAGACATTCCAAAGACAGCATTTAGAACACGCTACGGTCACTATGAGTTTCAAGTGATGCCGTTTGGACTGACCAATGCATCGAAAATATTCATGGATCTGATGAATCGGGTGTGCAAACCATATCTGGATAAATTCGTGATCGTTTTTATTGATGACCTTGATCTACTCCAAGAGCGAAGAAGAGCACGCAGAACATCTTAAGTTAATTTTGGAGTTGCTTAAGAAGGAAGAATTGTACGCCAAGTTTTCAAAGTGTAAATTTTGGTTGTCGAAGGTACAATTTCTTGGTCATGTGATTGATAGTGAAGGCATTCACGTGGACCCAGCTAAGATTGAGTCAATCAAGGATTGGGCATCGCCCAAGACTCCAATAGAGATTTGTTAATTTCTAGGTCTTGCTGGCTATTACCGACGATTTATCGAAGGTTTCTCGAAGATTGCTAAACCTATGACGAAGTTGACTCAAAAGAACATGAAGTTTGATTGGATTGAAAAGGCAGAAGCTGCATTTCAATTGTTGAAGCAGAAATTGTATAGTACACCGATCTTGGCTTTACTCGAAGGTAGTGAAAACTTCGTGGTTTACTGTGATGCTTCTCGTAAAGAACTGGGAGCAGTTTTGATGCAAAGGGAAAATGTCATAGCCTACGCGTCACGCCAGCTTAAGATTCACTAGAAGAATTACACTACACATAACTAAGAGCTTGGAGCTGTAGTGTTTGCTCTCAAAATGTGGAGACATTATTTGTACGGCATGAAATGCGTTGTGTTCACTGATCATAAGAGTTTGCAACATATTCTAGATCAAAAAGAGTTGAACATGAGACAACGTAGATGGTTAAAGCTGTTGAGCGATTACGACTACGAGATTCGTTATCATCCGGGAAAAGTGAACGTGGTGGCAGATGCCTTGAGCCGAAAGGAATGGAACAAGCCACTACAAGTTTGAGCTTTAGTTTTGACGATTAGTCTGAACCTTCCCGTGCAAATTTTAAACACTCAGGTTGAGGCGACAAAGGAAGAGAATGTTGGTACCAAAGATTTGGGTGGTATGATTAAGGATCTTGAGCCACGTGCTGATGGAACGTTATGTTTGAGGAATAGAAGTTGGATACCCTGTTTTGGTGACTTGAGAGAGTTGATTATGCATGAATCGCATAAGTCAAAAAATTCAATTCATCCAGGATCGGACAAGATGTACCAAGATTTAAAGAAACTGTATTGGTGACCGAATATGAAAGCTAAGATTGCCACCTACGTCAGTAAATGTTTGACCTGTGCCAAAGTCAAGACTGAATGCCAAAAACCATCTGGTTTGTTGGTTCAACCTGTGATGCCGGTATGGAAGTGGGAAAACATTACTATGGATTTTGTTACTAAGTTACCAAAGACATCGTCCGGTCAAGATACAATTTGGGTAATTATAGACTGACTCACAAAGTTTGCTCATTTCTTACCAATGAAGGAAACCAACTCAATGGAGAAGTTGACGAGACAATACTTGAAGGAAGTAGTCTCAAGACATGGTGTGCCAGTTTCGATTATCTCTGATCGAGACAGTAAGTTTACATCTCATTTCTGGAAATCACTAAACCAAGCCCTAGGTACTCAATTGGATATGAGTACGGCTTATCACACGCAGACAAATGGTCAGAGTGTGAGAACCATCCAAACCTTAGAGGACATGCTACGTGCTTGTGTGATTGATTTTGGGAAAGGTTGGGATAGACACCTACCTTTGGTGGAGTTCTCCTACAATAACAATTATCACACTAGTATCAAAGCCGCACCGTTTGAAACTCTCTACGGCCGAAAATGTCGATCGCCTATTTGTTGGGCTAAGGTTGGAGACGCTCAGCTAACTGGCCTGAAAATTGTTCATGAAACAACTGAGAAGATCATTCAAATCAAGAAGCGTATTCAAGCTGCACGAGATAGATAGAAGAGCTACGCCGATTAGAGGCGTAAGCCATTGGAATTTAAGGTTGGAGATAAGGTCATGTTGAAAGTGTCACCATGGAAAAGGGTGATACATTTCGGCAAACAGGGAAAGCTGAACCCTCACTATATTAGACCTTTCAAGATTCTTGCTAAAGTGGGAACGCTTGCTTATCGACTTGAACTCCCAGAGTAATTAAGTTGAGTTTATAGCACTTTTCATGTTTCCAATTTGAAAAAGTATTTCGTAGACGAACCACTAGCTATTTAGTTGGATGAGATCCAGATTGATGACAAGCTTAATTTCATTGAGGAACCAGTTAAAATTATGGATCGAAAAGTTAAACGGCTAAAGAAAAGCCGCATTCCTATCGTGAAGGTCCATTGGAATTCGAGACGAGGGACCGAGTTTACTTGGGAGCGTGAAGATCAAATGAAGAAAAAGTACCCTCATCTTTTCGTTAACCCTTAGTCCACGTCTTAAGCTTTGAGGACAAAGCTCTTTTAACAGGGGAAGAATGTCACACCCCAAAAATTTCAGGTCAATATTTTAAACTTTTCTGATCATTATTTTTGACTTTTATACGTTACGTTTGAATCTGGCAGTTTACTGAGAAGTTAACCCGCGTAAATCTGAAAAACATCATCGGACGCGTTTCAACTTCGGATTTTGATTAGTTTAGATATTATATGAGTTATTTTATCTTTTCTAAGTGTTTCTTAGTTTACGATCACTCTCGGTATTTATTTTTACGCTTTAACGTTTAAATTACGTTTTTGACATAACGGAACCTCGGAAACCCAAAATCTTTTCGTGTAAACTTTAGTTATCGTCCATCTCATATTGATAAGCCAAAAATTTTGTTCATGCCCCCCTCTTGTCATATTTTGGACGCCTAAAACTAAACCAAATGCACCATAATACTTGAAATTAATTCAAGAGTATCTTATTTAAATAATCATGTATGTGCATGAAAGTGACACATGAGAGTGTCTTTCTCATGCACACTTTACTAGTTAGGCATACCCTTGTGATCTTTTACACTCTTGTAAGAGATTTGGACTAATGTATTTGACCAACTTAAGACTTATGCATACAATTCAAATCAAGACTTCAAAATTTTCAAGCCATGGTCCTTGTGGCCTTGTTCTAGCCGAACCACACGCACCTTTGGTGTGTGTTGGCAACTTAATACTACAAGAAAAGAAGCCTTAGGGTTCTCTTGTCCTATAAATACAACATCCCATAAGAACTTAGGGTTACCATTTCATTTCAAAGCCACCAACACATGTTCTCTTCTCCCTTTTCCTTCTTGTAGCTCACGGCTCCACACCCCTTATTAGGGTTTGAGTTTTCTTTGATTCTCTTCAAGATACAAGCATTATAAGTTCATCTCTAGTCATATCTAAGGTGTTTTGAAGTATTGGTTCTTTGATTAAAGGTTTTTCTTCAAGATCTAAAGTTAGGGTTTCAAGATTTGTTATTGGGTTTTATAGATCCAGTATTTTGGGGTATAGATCTTTTGATTTCTCTACTCGTTCTTCATTCTTGTAAGTGTCTTGAATCTTTTCTTGTGGTTTACTTATGTTCTTCCATATATGTTCAAGATCCATACATCCATATGTTGTGTTTTAAATTTTTGAAAGATTATAAAACAAAATTTTATAAATAATGATGTTACTTTGTTTCACCAGTTAAATAATATGTTTTTGGTGAGATGAGAGTTGGATGAGAGTTGCAACAATAGAAATGAATGGATTAGGTTAGTTTTAGGAATGGTTTGGTTGTGAATGGAGATTAGGCTAGACTAGGCACTATTGTGAAGTTTGGTGTGATTTTTAGAAGCGTTTGTGAAAAAGGTAGTTGCTGTTCCGAAATGGTTTTGGGGTTTTGATCGACCTAAAAATGTTTTCATTAGGCGTAAAAGTAGTTTTTGGAGAGCTTGTTTCGAATAGATAGTTTTTCATATATCGCACACTAAAAGTGGACTTAAAACGGTCAAGTTATAGCCAAATGAAACTTGAAATATTTTTCGACAAAATCGAATGAATAGTTGCTTATGTGAATAGTAAAATGGGTTTTCGGACACTTTCGGATATTTTTAGACTTTCTAAACACTAGCGAAACATATAGTAACACATATATATTGATTAGTATCATTTAAAGACGTCTTTAACATATTTTAGGAAAAGCTTTAAGGTTAATAAAAATAGTAAATTTGGTAAAATTTAGCGAAACGAACATGGAAGTTAAACGTTTAGATTTCTCTAGTGCATTTAAGGAAATATGGATTAAGCAAATATAAGGGACGGTATTAACATCCCGAAACTAAAAACTTCCCTAAAATAAAAACTTACTAAAAATAGTAATTTTTGGTTAAACGCCGAAACTTAACGAAAAACTATATGCTTTTATTTCGTCATGATTTGATAATCAAACCAAAACAAACACACATGGATGTCTTTTGGTGATGAACATATTGTGTAATTCTTGGCATACTTTCCGTGTTTCTAAGACGCGTTATTATTCTAGGTCGCGGCTAGATTTCTATATCATCTTTTACTTGCGTGATTTATCATTTGCTCATCTTGCTAAGGTGAGTTCATAGCCCCACATTTTTACTATCTTTACTTTACTACTTTTGGGTGAGAAACATTGCTTGTTTTTAAACTATGGACACAATTACTTTACATTTCCTTTTCCTGATTGCGTGTTGCCTAAGTAGCGAATAGACCACTAATGCCCGAACTATCATGAACCGTCAATTGCTTAACCGACTAACTGGTTAAGTAAGCGCGAATGTTATAAATAGATCTATTGGGACTAATTATCCCTATCCGGGCGAGTAGTGCTCACTACCCACGGGGCTCTCGATAAACGGATATATACCATGTCGGATTTCACTAGGTGATCTTGGTCAGATGCCTTTAGGGCAATTAATTCTTTTTGGCATATAATATGTTTCCTTTTAAATTGAGCTTTGGTGTCATGAGCTTAGCGCAACAATAAATACTTTTTATGTGAATTTGTATCTGTTATAACTATCATGTGCGTACTGTGAACTTGTGGTTCCACTTTTAATACTAAATTCAAACCTATGAATTCACCAACTTTATGTTGACGTTTTAGCATGTTTTTCTCAGGTGCTTAGCTATGGATGTCTTTGCTTGCTTATGGTGTTGCCATGCCTTGGGCCGATTTTCAAGACTTACTAATATCTATGTTAACATCGTTGTCAAACTTTAAAACTTTTATTCGCTTCCGCATATTATTTTTGGGGAACTTTTTTGTCTTTTTAAAAGAAAAAAATAGTACAACCTTAAACTATTTAAATAATGCAACGATGTTGAAATTTCAACGTACCCTTAGGTCGTTCTTTGTATCTTGTGTGATGTATACTTATGACCGTCACGCGCCCCGGACACTGAGGTCAGACCAGGCCTCATTTGGGGGTGTGACAAATCAGCAATCACAGTCTGCAAGAGATTGTCATCAACTTTCAATGTTTCATCCACAAGCATCTCAAGTGATTCATTCTCAATCATCAGTGATTCATCTACAATCATCTCAAGCACCAGATGTTTCTCAACAATCACCAGTAGATCTTTTCCAATTTGATACCATACTTTCTTCCAACTAGTGATCCCCTTGAAAGCTTCAACAAAGCTTTAACATTCATGTGTACCACCCTTGCCTTAATTTACCTATCAACCAACAATCAACTAAAGTCTTCGTCAAATCTAATGAACCAAGTTGATATTCAAGGACGATAGATTCATAGTTATGTGGGTAATTTTTCAAATGGTAATGATCATATAGCAAGGCAGTGTACTCAACCTACGAAGGTACAAAATTCTGCATGGTTCAAAGAGAAGATGCTGCTAGCACAAGTTCAGGATGCCAGGATTGCTTTGAGTAAAGAACAACTTGCAATTTTGGCAGATACAGGAGATAAAGTTGATTCTAGCCCAGGTGCTCTCAAAATGACAACTATTGCACTCTTCCAATCATATGGAATTGATTAATATGATTCAGATTGTGATGAAGTACCTACCGCACAAGCAAGTTTCATGGCTAATTTCTCTAATCATAATTTAGACGTTATCTCTGAGGTACCAACTTACAACACTAATCATGATAATCATGTATTTGAACAAAATGTTCAAGAGATGCAGGATTATGAACAACAAGCTTTTGTTGATGATTCAAATGATGAATTTACAAGTGAAAGCAATATGATTTCATATGAACAATATTTAAAAGAAAACGAAAGTCAAGTTGTTCACAATACTCCATCTCCTGCTAATCAAGATTCAATGATAATGTCTGTGATTGAGCAAATGTCTAATCAAGTAGCCATATGCAATGCTGAGTATAAAGAGAATCAGGTTATAAATGAATCCTTAACTGCTAAGCTTGAAAGATATAAGGAACGAATCAAAACTTTTGAACAAAGAGTTAATATTCATTTAAATAGTCGTGAAAAGTTGATTGATTCTTAAATGGATGATATGATTCGGGATAGACTTGCACTTAAGCAGCAAATTAACTCACTTGAACTAAATCTTTCTAATCAAATCAAGGAAAAAGAATCTTTGTTGCAAACATTTACTGTTTTCAAAAATGAATCCAAAGAAAAAGAAAGTAAATACATGGACAAAGAAATTGATTTAGAAAAGAAAATAAAAGAATTAGATAATATTGTCTATAAAATGGGTCAATCTGCTTAAATAGTGCACATGTTAATGAAACCACACGTTTTTTTATGATGACATTCACAAACAAGCTCTTAGTTATCAAAATCCGTTTTATATAAGTAAGCTCAGCGGATTAAGCCAACACTAGCGAAATTCTTGGGTCATCTCAGTGGGTTCAGAAACCACACGTTTCTCTGTTCCTTACTTCGACAGGGTACATATATCTAAAGTAAACATTTTTCAAATACAAAAGTTCAGTATCTTCCTACGAATTAGTAAATTAGATAGGATCCTTTACACAAAATAAAAAGTCGCGGCTCAATCTGTATGATGGTAATGTGCTCTTTAATATACATCCTGTGATTTTTGTGATTGATGAAGAAGAAACGTTGATTTTAGAGGAATAGAGTCGATCGAAATTGATTGAAAAACAAAATAACCCGATTTCAAAAGAAAAGAAAGTTAATATTACCCCAATTGATTATGCAAAGTTGAATCAATTGCCTGAAGATTTAGAAAATGTTTTGTTCCACCAAAAGAACTGTCTGCAGAACAAGCTT
>BQNB010122239.1:5199-20319 GCA_026074375.1 Tanacetum coccineum
TTTGTTAAGATGATTCCATGTCATGATATTAAAATTTAATCCCTTGAGAAAAGTTTCAGTTTTGAAATTTTTTATTAGATGTATCATGACTTGTTTCTAAAAGCTTATTTGACCCATGTACATAGGCATCAACATTGACATTTATTACATTAGGTAATGGTATGACAGACATATCCCCCGAAGAGTGTTTAATATTGATTTTATCATCATCATTGTCCTTATCCGATTTTGAATCATTGGGATAAATTACGTTAAAAGGGAATAGATCAATAAAGTTTAAAATGTTTTGTTCCTCTTCATCACATTTGGACAATGATGTTTCATTTTTTAAATCAAATTTATCGATATGTTGAGGGCTTAAAATCGGTTTAGTTAATAAATCTAATTTAGACGTTAGAGCATCATTGTAAACAATGGATGGAAATTCATTCTCAAAATCTTTAAAGAAGTCTAAATCATCAATACAACTGATCGTAGGCTTGGTGACGGAAACGAAGGCATATTGACTTTATCATTATCATTTTCTGAATTCGTTTTCAAATCATTGGCAGAGATTACTTTATAAGAAAATGAGTTTTTGTCGAAAATTATCGTGTAATCTTCATCGTCGGATTCGTCAAACGATATTCTAAAGTTAATTTTATTGTCATTAAGAGGACTTACCGTGGGTTTATAGGAGTATGTGACTTCAGATGTAAATGCGTCATCGAAAACTATAGCTGGGAATTCAGTTTCAATATATATGAGATCGTAAACGTCTTCATTACGCCAGATCTTACCACCATACGTGCAGTTCCCAGATCAGTTCTAACCTTACCATGCCTACGAGCGTTTTCTTCCTCAAAGCCATAAATATACTGCTTCCTAGTAAATCTTGGTGGTCGTCCATGTTAACCTGTAATAAATTTTGCTAGGATAGAAAACTGTCAAATAGCCTAATATGGCGTATCTGGTGAATAGAATACGCCGTATTGCAGGGTAGAGTCGGAATTAGCGCTGTATTGGTTTAAAAAAAAATTATACGCCGTATCCAATTAATTGAATACGCCATATTCAGTATTCGACTCAGAATATTATAGAAGACTGTAAAAATGCAAAAAACACACAAACAAACAATATGCAAAAATATACAATGTAGAAGTCAAACACACAAAACAAACACACGAATATGCAAAAATAATCTAAGCTACACTAAACTAAAAATACTAACAAAACAATAATTAAACAACTTCACTCCCTGGAAGCGGCGCCAAAAACTTGATGTGTCGTTGTGTAGGTGTTATTTTATGTGTCAAGTTTTACTATTTATATTTTGCCGACTTAACCTAAAAACAACACTTTAACGGGAAGTGTACCCGGTCGGTGGTAGTTTCATGGTAAGTATGGTGTCGATCACCAAGAGCAAGAGCGTTAACTCTTAATTTTATTAGTATTTTAGTTATCTATGTTAGTACTAAATTAATCTAATTTATGTTAAACCTAAGTTAAACCTAAGCTAATGATAAGGGGGGTTTAGCCTGAGAGACTGTCACGGTTTTGGTTATCTAACCTAGGGTTTTGATGACAAGTAAAGCAATAAACACACACAAGAAGACAAGCAAACGATAGAGAAGCGGTCGAGCACCAATGTAAGGAAAACGTATCAACCAAGAATAATCCGATAAAATGAAGGTTTGTTTAATAGTGCAATGATTGACTTGTCTTGAAGTGGCATATCATTCCTAGACTTAGGCGGCACTTCTTCCTAAGACCTAGACACGCTAATTCTGTCATAATTAGACGCATCCGCATAAAGCATCCTTATATATCGATTATAATTTATCTAGAGGACAACACCGTATATGTCGTACTAAACCTAGCTCATCGAGACTTTACCCACTTACTTCTTAACGGCGATTTGTAATAGATGGTAGTCCACAATCCAAACTATACCAATGATCAGAACGTTATTAGTTAGTACTAAGCCACTAGCTACTACGGTACAACCAGTTCAATCAAGGCAAGCAGATCGTTATTATTGATCCTATTTGTTCCACCTATACGCATCACTATATGGAGAGCTATTACAGACTCTTAGCCTACGCCCAAACAACACCGAAGTTGTAACGCATTAAATATGTAAGACTAGACCTAGTTGAATGATAGGTCGCATACTTCAGCTCGTAAACAAGTATCATGTGATAAACATAATTAATAAACCAACGATAAATTAAGCAATCGAGATAAACAAACCAAACATTAGATCTTCATAAACATGGTTGACCTAAAGGTATCAGCCGATAGTCATTGTAAAAATACACACGGTTTGATATATGAACCATTAAAATAAAGAAACCTCAATCAAACACGTATTCGGTTGTGCGGAGATTACAAGAGTTTTTCTATGATCTTGAGGCTCTTTTCTGATCTTTTATGCTCTTCTGACCATCTCTTGGTTGATTTGGTGGTTTAGGAATTTACTTGCATACCTAAAACTGAGTTTAGGGTCGTCTATTTATAAGGTCTGGAAGTCGGTTTGATACGGCGCATCCAATGACTTAGATATGGCGTTTTGGATCACTTGGCGTGGGCTCTAGGAATATATATTCCAAAATTCTTACGCAGGAATTGGATATGCTATATCTGATTTTTGGATACGGCGTATTGACCAATACGCCATATCTGATTTCTTGGATACGGAATATTGACCAATACAGAGTATTTGTGTTTTTGGATACGGAGTATTGGCTGAAAATGTGTTTTTATTGATTTTTGACCAAAGTATCGTATACGGCATATCAATGGCGTATTCTTCAAAGTCAGGCAATGGTCTTGAGTTCTTCAAAGTCTTTAGATACGACGTATTCTTCTAGAATGATACGGTGTATTGTTTTCAGAATCAACGACTTTCTCAAACTCTTTATTTACGCTTCAAAACACGTCTTTTTCTCCATAATTTGCCAACTACTTGATAATTACTCCAAATAACAAATATAAACAATTAAGTATCAATTCTTGCAATAATTATACAAAATGGGTTACTTACATGGGATAAATGATGCTATAAATATGACGTTATTTAATGTCATCACCCATAGCTTGGGCAGAAGTAGGAGAAAACAAGCTTATTAGACATGAGATCGTCCAAGAAACTACCGACAAGATTGTTCAAATCAAGGAAAGGCTTAAGGCTTCACGAGATCGCCAGAAGAGCTATGATGACAATCGGCAAAATCCGTTAGAATTCATTGTTGGCGATAAAGTACTACTCAGAGTATCGCCTTGGAAAGGTGTAGTACGTTTCGGCAAGAGAAGAAAACTTTCACCGAGATACATAGGACCATTTGAGATTGTCGAACGAATTGGTCCTGTAGCTTATCGATTACGTTTACCATAAGAACTTGTAGGCATTCATGACACATTTCACATGTCAAACCTAAAGAAATGCCTGGCTGACGTAAACTTACATGAACCGCTAGAGGAAATAAAGGTTGACAACGGACTATGTGTTGTGGAGGAACCGATTAAAATCATAGATCGGGAGGTCAAGAAACTAAAGCAAAGTCCTTATCCTGTTAGGATATCATTTCATAATCAAACACAAAATAAAATAAAAGAGAAAAACTTAGAGAGAGAAAGTAAAACAAAGAAAATGGTTTATTACTAAAGAGAAAAATGAGAACCAACACCCTTTACCTTGTGGTGAAGGGTACTTATACAAGGTGTAGGTCAGCCATGGGCTTTGGTAGGCTTCCATGGGTCAGGCTTGATAACTAGTGGGCTTTAGGCCCAAAACCTAGACAATATTACCTTAAATGAATTCCCGTAAACTACGAATCCTATTACAAGGCTCTAGAATATTAATGACCATCACTTTACATAAAAACACAGTTAATAATCTCCCTCAAAGGGGTGGTCATTCAATTATGGATCCTTTTTGTGACGTCTTGAGTCTTGGAGCCTTGTATTCTTGGGAATTCCTTTGAGATTTCTTTTGCATGCCTGTGATCGTGGATCTTGATCTTTGACTTGTTATCTTGTGACTTGAATTTGATATCATGGTCTTTAGCCTTGAATATATCTTGAGATCTTTAAATCTTTTTCTTGGAATCTTTATGCCGCCTTGCGATCTTGTGTCTCCACCCTCATGCTCAAGGTCTTGAAAGCTTGCTAACAATCTACCTCAACATTTTCTTTTTGAGGAAGTGCTTATATATCAGAGATTGCAGAAGACTTTGACTAAAGTACTTGAGCTTTCATCATGTATTAATCTTTGTCGATTGAGCATAAGGTGGTGAAGCTTGACTCTGTTGGAATGAGGTTGTAACGTCGTCACTTATACCTAAAAGTTAATGTTAGTGATAAAAAGCAGATATAGACGAATATGGCTTTGACATTCGTCTTAAGTTCAGTTACATTAACCTTTGGTTTGTGGAGGACCGTTTTAGAGTATAAATACTGTACCTGTGATCAGGTAGGCTCAATTTAGAAGAACCTCCTTGACAGGGTTTCCAGCTCAAAGTGTTGGATCCTCTAACGCAGATGCATTAGAGTCACCGCACTTGCTTGTTCTCATTATCGGAACGTCTCAAAGCAGACGGTACAATAAGAGTGAATCAGATAGGTACTATCTTTCTGATTGAGTCATCAATTCATATACCGGAACAAGTTTGATTCATATAGAATCGCACCATCGTTGCTTTCCAGTTAACACAAGTTTGATTCATATAGAATCTCATAAGTCACCTACCGCAGAGTTGTTTGATGTTAACTCTGGAAGGATTTCCATTGTCACTGTGATTACTAAAGAGTATCACTATGATGTTCTGGCAATTATCACAAGGATAATGCGTAGGACTCTTGATAACAACTTGTGAACTTAATGATGTTCAACAAGTGTTTTTCATGGAATGTGTCCTAATGATATTTTTGATTGATCTCATTGGATCTAGACTCTATAAGTGCACTTTTGTTATTTGGTGATCGGAGGCAGGAGCGGATTGCCACCTTTTCAATATCTACGATCTTGAAATGAGAAAGTCGATAGAAGTGTGTTGATCTCTGTGAGAAATGAAACAAACTTCTTTTGAGAGAAGCCTGAGTAGCTGGGATGGGTTGTGCTTTCCATTACTGGGTCTATGATGACTTGTCTTCAATACTAGAATCATCATTGTGATTACCGATAAATTATGCATTGACCCGGTTTCTGCCTAAGGTTGTATGAATGGCTTCTTTCTTTACACCCTCTATCCTTACAATTATTTTTCATTCTTCAACCCCTTTAATGCTTACCGAGACTTCATAACTAACACCTTGTTGGGATTGTTCCAGTGCTAGCTCTGTCTTAGTCGGCATTATTCGCATTCTCACTTTACTCCTTTTTTTTCAGTCATACCTAGGACTTCAACTCTATCTGATCCAGTGTTCTTGGGTAGATCCCTCCGGTTCTGGCTGGATCATGGAACAGAAATACCTAACCTTAATCGCCTTATAACTCCTTGAGAAACAATAGTTGGTCGGTCTGGTATTTCCATAGTAGCCATAAAACCATTGAAAAATCAATCAACGTGTTTGAGAAATCATCTATAACACATTGAGAGTTTTCTAGAATTACCAAAAAGCTCCCCCTACACATATGCACCATATTATGAAAGAGCTTTACATATACGAGGTTTGGGAATGCACTTATAGATTAAAGATCATATCCATATTAAGCTTATTGATCACTTTTTAATCACTATTATCCCCTTCAAAAATTGCATATGTGTTGATAATTTTTGAATTATTAGTGAATTAAAAACAAGTTAATGTCCAGAATTCACATGAGTCTAACTACGTATGGGGAGAACAGGAAGGCATGCCGAATGAACTAATTATTATACCCCCCCTAAATAATAGAATAGCGTAAAACTTTATAGTGGGAGTTTGTTGAGCACACAATTTTAAAAGAATTTAAGAAATTTTCTTTTTGAAAATATCTTGAAAATTTGTGCTCAACAGGAAAATAGGTGAGATATATCTTATTTACCATAATTTTCCTTAGTACTTCTCTTGAGCATTCAAAACTTTAAATGATTATATAACTTTGCTCAAGACTGAGAAGATATGAACTTCCCGTTGTTTAGGATAAATGTACATAAATGAACATCTTTCATTCTTTAGAGACTGGGTCCTAAGCTGACATTTATTTAGAAGTAGTTGAGAAAAATTTAAAGAGACATGTTTTGAAAGTATTTAAAACACTCGCTCGAACTTCATTTACACACACGTGTTAATATTAATCAACATTTCTAGGTGCGTAAATGTTATCGATTGTCGAGAGACATGTCAGAGAAGAATATTTTTGGTATTTTTGAAATTTTTTGATTTTATATTTTGCTTTTATATGTTTATATTTTTATAATTTTCTTTTCTGATAAATATATACAATTTTTAAATGTTTTAGACACACAAAAGAAGATGTGAGAGAATGTGTCTTAAAGCATTAAAACTTGGTTTTCAAAAAGCTCCCCTTAAAAAAATGATCCACTTATAAAGAAAGATTCGAATTTTGAAAGTGACATGAGTAAGGAGTGTTGAACACAGAATTTTGAAAGATTTTTAAAATCCTTATGAAAAATTTTTGAAAAATTATGCTCAACTGTTTTGAAAACAAGAAGATTTCTCTTCTTTTGAAGGTAAAGCGCATTGAAGCGTACACCCCCCTTTTCTTTGAGGATCGAGTTACATACTGAATTATACATAATCCATCCCTAGACAAACTCAGAAGATAGCTAGCGGATAGATACATGAATTCTGCCTTTGGAGTTTCAAAAACCTGCCAAGAAAAGAAGTAGAACTAGGAAACCCTTTGTTTGTAGGTTCTTGGGGGTTAGAAGCACTTGCATTATCACACACAGATGTGTTAGACTCACTTTCGGTGTTACTGGATGAAGGTATTTTTTCCACAAAGGTCAAAAATTCTACCAGTTGGTAACCACTTAAGGCATGTTCTAGGTTTGCTAGGCCTAGATGAAGCAAGTCTGTCTTCAGAACTTAACGTCTTTGATTTCTTGACATTTGCCTTATGTTTCTTTTGATTTACTCTTTTTGAAACATAAGCACTTTGGTTTTTCTTTCTAGATTTCATACCATTCACATACTGAAGCACACATTCATCATGATTAGCGGTAATTAGACATTGCTTACATGTAGCATAAATAAACTCATATTTATCATTTTGAATTGCAAGCTTAATGTTATTACATTCAGATGACTTATGGTCCGGGTAGTTAGAAGACTGTAAACTCCTATAGTTTTCTCTATTTTCTCTAACTTATTCGAGAGGTAACTACTCTTAGACTTAAAAGGGACCTTATCACTCTTAGGATTGTTCTTAGGCTGTGGTCTTCTGGTCCTAGTAGTGCTTTCAAAGTTTTTAGGAGAGAAACCATTTGTGTTAGAATTTACATCTTTCTTAGTGATGACATGAGGTTGTGAAACAGTGATTGGTTTTGTCCTAACGCTTGCTTTAACATGTTTGTCAGGCATAAAGTTGTCTACCCTAGAAGCTTTAAAAGGATTAATCTTAAAGATTCCCAGAGCAATCACTCTTTCATTGTTCACAACAGTTGATTCCCGAGAGTAAGGTGCCGAGTTTGAAGTGACTGGTTTTGACAAATCATTTGACTCAACAACCTTGGGATGAAACCATTTTGGTCGTTCCTATTGAAACGCATTTGGTTGTCAAACAACATAATGGTTTTGAATAGGTTGCAAAGATGGTTTCCCTAAGTTTGTTTGATTTGCAAGCTTAGTATTCGCACTCGTACCTTTGGTGGTGTCCTTTTGTTCAGAAACCTTCTCGAATAACTAGGCTCTTAGATAAGCATTTTCTTAAATTGTGTCATGTAATTTGTTTTGCAAAGAGTCAATTATTGTTTTGGTTTGAGTCCGTGTCACATTGATAGAGTCAAACAGGTTCTTGTCAGCAGTCTTAAGATGAGCAATTTCTTTTTCATAATTCTTAACCTGAAACTCTAATTCTACGTTTTCATTTTCAAGTTTCTGAGGCAAAGGATTAAGGGTATCTGATACACATGGAGTATCCTTACATTTACCCTTGAGTTCTCCCAACTAAGCTTACAACCGTTCGATCTTTTGTTGCATGTCATTATAAGTTTTATTGTACGAAATTTTGTCATATTTGCATTCTTCACATTTTTTGTACCAATCATTCCAAAGTTTAGCATATTCATTTTCCTTTTTAATGATATAATTTTCAAATCGTTCATTCATATGTTCAAGCTCAGTTTGGAGATTTGATGTATCTACAACAGAAGGATTTTGCACAATAGACATAATATATTGACTGTCAACTTCTCTCAAGAGAGGCTCCATTTCCAATTCCAATGCCTTCTGCTTAGCAATAGATTCATCAGCTTCTTTTGCAAGAGATTTAAAGTCTCGAACAAATTTGGCTGCCTCTTTCAAAAATTATATTTTGAAATTTTATACTCTAGCATCAACTTGGTTAATGATAAGGAAAATTTCATCTTTTACAATTTTGTGAATCTCTTGGTGAACAGAAGATGACCAATTGGGTATATCCAAAGTCATTTTTTGTTTGACAACACGTTAAAGAGTCACAATGGTGCTTTTTACCTCATTTAGAAATTTTCGTGCAACACTTGGTGTAGTATCATCCGAAAACTCTTCATTTGGTATAGAAATTAATTTAGAAACATTGGCCGTTTTGGAAGTACTTGAAAATACAACTCTTCACGTGACTTGGCCATTTGAGGAACAAAAACCCCCGAAAGTTGATTCATCTTTGTATAAATTGCTGGTTTTATTTCTTTGTTCAATTGTTTCATTTTGAAGCGACTCTCTTGAGCAAGTTCTAGTGTCTCTTCTGAATCATACGCAACAGGAGGATCATGCTTTTCTGTTAGGTCTTGTTTATCTTGAATCATACATAATCAACCATGAAAGCTTAGAGAGAATAGTAAAGGATGACAAGTATTTAATTTTCAAATGTTATAAAATGGAGGGAAAAAGGAAAAGATTATTACAAGGCTTCACCTTCTAATGGTGATTAGAAGGGGTATTTATAGGAGAGGGAAGGAAGCTTCCCTTCCTTTATTTTCTTAATGTTTCACTTCTAGTCCTTATTCTTTGGCAATTATGCTATTTCTTTCTTTTAGCATAATATATCTTATTACAACTACTTTATTCTTAACAAAATAAAGACTAATGACTAAAACATAATCAATACTTTTTATGAACCTAACAATCTCCCCCTAAGGGTCGATTATTTTGGACGTTCCCTTCGTGGTCCAAGTGGTCTTCCATTCACATGCATATCCCATCTTCTCACCTAGTTGTGATACTTCAATCTTACTTTAATCTCTTCTTCAAACAATCTCAGATACTCAATCTCATCATTGGTGAGTTCTCTTTGTACATAGCCATACAAAACATCATTATTATAACTCTTTAAACCTTCTAATACTTTGTTTAGTGTTGCATCACAAAACTTATGAATCTCCGAATGTCTCATCACCCTTTTCTCTTTCTTGCTATTCTTGTATATGATTCCATGCACAGGCTCATAAATGATGGAGAACATTTTATGCTTTTCAATTCCTGAGAAAGTTACTGTTGATGCAGTGAGATTAACATTATGTTGATAACTTTCAATTCCAAGTTGAAAGTCATGCACTCTTTCCCATATAACTGAACTTCTGATGAATACTGACAAAGACCATAGCAATCCTGTTTCTGCATAATCAGGTACCTTGCCATTCATGATCAGCAAGTACATGTCCTCAATATCATTCTTATTGAGATTCTTAAAATCAGGCTCAGTAATCGCCACTATGCACTCATTAGCTCTTCTTCCAACTATCTCTGTGATAAACTTGTATTCATGACCCAATTCCTAGTACGTCTTGATTACTTAAATGATCTTTGAGTTCGAATAAATCACCTCCTTTGGTTTTCCAGGATCTTTTTGTTTCCTTATGTAGAAGATCTTCGCATGAGGATTCTTCTAATGTTTAACACCATATTGAGCATAAGGATTAAATTTCTTAACACACTTATTCACCCATCTGGAAGTTCGTTCTTCGATATCATCATCATTAAAGATAATTGAAGGAAACTTGTGAGTGACAATACTATCTTCTCGGGCCCTGAACTTCCTTTCTTCAGATACAAAAGGTCTTGATTTATAAGAGATAGTACTGGAACTTCAGGATCTCTCTGACAGCTTTGAACTAGAGGCGTGGTCTTTCGTGAATATGGAGAAACAAGAATTTCCTTTCTACTTTCCCAAACAATGTCTCTTTTCAAGTCTGATCAATGTGATATTGATGCTCATCTCCTGAAGTACATCTTTGTCTCAACATCTCATCAGCCATTTTCTTTAATTTTGCTTCATCAATTGTCAGTGATACTTCTTCCATAATATCTTGTGACATTTGCTTCGTTGGTATCTCATCATCATCTAAAGCATAAGACTCAGTCCAAAAATCATAATCATCTTCTTACACTTGATTTCCTAAAGTTGATGGACCTTGTTCATTTTCATTGACCTGTCCAGACGATGATTCTCCAGACATATATACTCAGATGTCTTCTGCCGCTTTGCACTATTCTCCCCTTCAGGATGAGCATCATCATGAGGACCGTCCTGATCTCTTGGGCAAATGGCAGAAGTTCTACATGTAGTTTATGGTACCTGAAGTATCTTAAACTTCATCTGAAGTGCCAGCCATATTGCTATGTCTTGTTGCTGCAACTGAGGATCGTCTTTCATTGAGAGATACAGTTGATATTGTTTTTCTAGAACAGAGCTTGTTTGTGATTGAGCTGGATGAACATGAAGAATATGTCCAGACATATAACTTCTTACAAACAAGCCATCAACTGAGAAGAATGTTGTTGGCAATATGCTGCTGAATGTGTAAGGAAATTTCAGCTTGTATATCCCAACGACTCTGTAGACTAGCTTTAACAACATCTTTGTCCATCTCTTCTTTATTTGTTTTGTCTTTCAAATCAGCCCTTGACCTTCCGGCAGCACCTAGTAACCCTAATAATGGAACTTGATCTCGAACCTGGTCAGGGACTTGCTTTGTAACTTGCTCCTTAATATGCTTATCTACCAGAGTGGGTAGTGATTCAACCATTACTTCTTAGAGATGATCAGCAAGAGTATCAAATGACTTCCTTGACATAAACCTTGCCTTCAGATGTTCAAACAAAGAGTTGGCTAGTCCAGGATCAAACAGTTCCTGGTAAAGACTAATCAAATCTGTTGATAGCTGATAGTTTGCTAAAAACTATATGGTTATCAGTGCACCATGTTATGGCAATGAAGCATTGACTAGTCCAAAAGCAAACGGCTTTTGGTAAAGACAAATCAAATCCGTTGATAGTTGATAGTTTACTCAAAACTATAAGGTTATCAATTCACCTTGTTGTTTACAATGAAGAATTGGCTATCCCAGAGCAAACGGCTACTGGTAAAGGAATATCAAATCCGTTAATGGCTGGTAGTTTGCCAAAAACTACAAAGCCAACTTAGTTGGATGTTGCTGTGTTGCTGAGAAGATATGTTGCTGATAAAAATGGATAGCTGAAGATGTCAAAATTATCAAAGATCAGATCAAGATTTGACAGAGTGTTTGGATACATCCTCCTGGTCTACAAGATGTTTACACTAAAGAAACATGAAGTTAAACAAGTTCAACAATCATGTTTAGGGGAGGATTGTTGGGAATTATGCATTCCTGACTTAGTACCGTTAGTTATATTAGTTAGTACCGCTAGTTGTAATTTGTACTGACAGTACAAAATGTTAGTACTGATCAGATAGTTAGTACCGTTAGTATAAAATAGTTAGTACCGTTTATGAGATATGCATGAGATATCTTAGGAAATGATATGCATGATCTTTATACGCGTTTTGTAAAGCCTATTAGGGTTTCCTTAGTCTATAAAAGGAACCCTAGGCATAGTTAGTAGATATAGTTCTACACAGATCAATAGAGATCTATTAGCAATCATAGTCTTTGTAATCTGTAACCTAGGCAGATTCAAGTGATAATATAAAGTTCTTTTGTGATTCTTAATATTGTTCTTCTTAGCATTATTAATTAGTTTCTGCATAATCAATAGTGTTCAAATCAGTGTTTCATTATTGTTTCTTTAGAATTATCTAAGGAAACAAACCCTTTAAAAGCTAAAGGTTAAGATCTATTCAGTAAACAATCCAACAAGTGGTATCAGAGCTTGTGTGGAAACTCTGAATAATATGAACTCAATTGTAAGATGGCAGAATAAGACATTCCTCTACCCACTATCACAGCATTGAAAATCCTTATCATCAGGAAGGGAGAATATGATATTTGGAGCATGAGAATGCGACAATATATCTGTTACACTGACCATAACCTATGGGATGTTATTGTCAATGGAGATTTAGAAGAAGAGCCTGCACCAACTAGAGAAACATCTGCTCCTCCTACTCCTAAGACTGCCAAACAACTGGCTACTAAAAGGAATCAGGAAAGAGTTAAGAGCATCTTGCTTTTAGCAATACCTGATGAATACCTTCTCAAGTTTCACAATGTTGCAGATGCTAAATCACTCTCAGAAGCAATCAAATCAAGGTTTGGAGGTAATGTAGAATCCAAGAAGATGCAGAAAAATGTTCTAAAACATCAGTTTGAAAATTTTTCTACTGCATCAAATGAAAGAGCACAATTCCTTCTTTGACCATGAAATGACATTTTTCCCAGTTTAGGATGAGATGAGCGTCTTTACAACGTTGGAGCATTTTATCAAGGTTGTTTAGGCATGTGTCGAAAGAGTTTCCAAAGACGGAGAAATCGTCCATGAATACTTCGACTGATTCTTCGATCATATCGTGAAAGATTGCCAACATACACCTTTGAAATGTGGCAGGAGCATTACATAGCCCGAAAGGCATTCGCCTATAAGCGTATGTGCCGAAAGGACACGTGAATGTTGTTTTTTCTTGATCATTAGGATCGATAGGAATTTGAAAATACCCAGAAAAACCATCGAGGAAACAGAAATATTTATTTCCTGCGAGTCTTTCTAGCATTTGATCCATAAATGGTAAAGGAAAATGATCTTTTGCGGTTGCTTCATTGATTTTACGATAATCGATGCATACTCGCCAACCTGTAATGGTTCTGGTTGGAACAAGTTCATCATTTTCGTTGGTGACAACTGTAATACCACCTTTCTTTGGTAAACAGTGGATAGGACTAACCTAAGGACTATCGGCAATTGGATAAATTATACCGGTATCTAAGAGTTTCACGATTTCTTTTTTGACAACTTCCTGCATGTTCGGATTTAACCTTCTTTGTTTTTGGACAACGGGTTTCTTATCATCCAGAAGTTGTATCTTGTGTTTGCAAAATTATGGGCAAATACCAGGAATATCTGTTGTTTTCCATGCAAAGGCTTGCTTGTGCTTTTTAAGGACAGATATGAGTTTGTTTTTCTTTTCTTTGGATAGCTGAGATGATATGATAACAGGAAGAAAAGAGGGTTCTTCCAGGAATACATATTCCAGATTATCAGGAAGGGGTTTAAGTTCGAGATCTGTAGGAGGTTCTTCAAGAGATGTTTAGATCTTATAATCAGTATTGATGGTGATTTTTTTGAATGGCGGATCTTCGGTATCGGATTCAGAGTCAGAGTTTTCATCGGCAGTCATTGCCATGAATTCATCAAATTCAGCAAAGATTTCTTCTTCGAGAAGGGTTCTGTCAATGGAATGAAGAATTTTACTACCTTCGTCTAGAAGAGCATCGAAATCTTCTTCTAAGATTTCATCGATGACATCGATACTAAAACAGGTATCATCGTTTGAATAGGAGTGTTAAATTGCAGAATCGATATTGAAAATCATTCGTTCAGTTCCAACTCCAAGGTTGAGTTGTTTCTATTTAACTCGAATTACTGCATCAGCAGTGTGAAGAAAGGGTCGTCCCAAAATAAGTGGAACTTTACTATCTTCTTCCATTTTGAGAATAATGAAATCAGCAGGAAAGGTGAATTTACCAACTTCAACGAGTATATTTTCAACTATTCCAACAAGGTATTAGAATGATCTGTCGGCTAATCTTACGCTCATTTTAGTAGGTTTAAGATTTTTGAGAGATAATTAGGCATATAGTGAATATGGCATAAGGTTAATGCTAGCACCAAGGTCGGCTAAGGCATTGCAGGAGAAAGTTTTGTTGAAATTGGTATAAGAAAACTTTTGGGGTCTCTGAGTTTAGGTGGAACTTTGTTTTGGATCATCGCTGAACTTTCGTTGCTTAAGAAAGCGGCAGAAATTTGTCCGATTTTATGTTTGTTGCTTATGTGTTCCTTGAGAAATCACTTTTTAATTAAATCATATGAAATTTTTTCCATATAATCACTTTCAAATAGTTTTGAAATGAATTATTATGTTTCCATGTCTTATAAATTTAAAACTTTTGAAACACATCAAAGTTTTTCAAAAAAATTAAATTTATAAGACTGATGTGTTTCCCTGACAACGACGCCAAAAACTTTGATGTGTTTCGAAAGCTTTAAATTTGTAAGAATGAAAATACCAAACAATTATATGGAAACATACGGGTAAAGTATAACCCTCGTTTGTAATATAGTATTGTAGGTAAGTCAGGTCGTTCCACAGGAGATTGGCAATTCTAAGATAAAGTGTATAATATCATGAAAAAGGATTATCTTATAGATTGTCACGGTTCTAAAGATAATGGTTTAATTCAATTAAAAGAGATGTTTGGTCAAGGAACAAGAAATATAATAGATAAACTTGAATAGAGGAATGATTCACGGATGTAGTTATAATCGATTTAAGAGTGTTTAGTTGCTTAAAAAGATTGTCTATTGTTCATAATGCAAAACCCTTTTGGCCTTTATTTTTAATTATGAAAATGCTTTAAGTGTAATCCGTGTTTGATGATGAGTACTATAAGCTTGCTAAACCAAGTTCGTTAGACATGTGGTTTGGCGTTAAACCTTTTTGTACTTGGGTTAATTTTCGTTTCCTTAGCCAATTCTCACAAGGCTAAGGTCTAGTTGTCATAGACAAATATAACAACT
>BQNB010122241.1:5632-20319 GCA_026074375.1 Tanacetum coccineum
TGGGGTATTTATAGCCTTAAGCCCCCTTACTCGTGATAAGACTTAAAGACTTAAAGATTAAGTCTTATCACAACTCTAAGACTTATCCCAACTCTCTTCTCCTTATCACCATCATATAATAAACTTGGACACTCACTAAGAACCTTCTATGTAACTTGAAGTTTAAAATGCATTATATGTGTTTAACGTGTGTGCCCCCAATAGGCTCACACATTTCTAGTTGTAATGATCTAATCTAACTACCACGTTCCAATAGCTCCCATTGGGAGTTGGAGTAGCAGATAGCCTATATACTAACAACGAAAACGTCTAGCAACACTCACATTCGTTTTTAAAACTAGAAATGTCTGAGATCAAGTTTCAAAAACATTCTTAGTAGCATGGTTATGTATCTCTTGCTATAATCATTCCTTTGTTCAAATACCGTTAAACCATGGATATGGATCCTAACTCATTCCATATAGTTTAACCATTTAGATTCTCGTTATAGAACTTAATACAGATATACCAAATCTAATCAAGAATTATCTTGCATTACCCTTTGTGTTTGGCCAAACAATTATCTGATTAATTATGGAGAGGCGCCAATGGTATCATTCTGCACATAGCAAGTAGAGGAACAAATTCTTGTTGAATACAAGTGTTGTGAATGCTGCTTCACATCACTTCCAATAATGTTCTTTATAACTACCATTTTCAGGACAGTGTTTGACTTAGAATTAAAAAGTGACATCCACACATACTAGAACTTGTTTGTATTCTCAAGTCTAAGGATGACTTAACTAACCATTTTCAAAATTTTACTTATGACAATGGATCCAATGTAATTTTTGAATGTTAGGGTGTCCAATATGCATCCTTTGTGAATAACATATGAGTTTGGCGGGAACCATCCATATATTCAAAGTATATAACCAACACTCACATTTTCCTTATGTAACAATACTCCGATATTGTTAACCGATAATGGACATATTTAGAATGATAAATCATTTAAGGATTAAATATGCAAATATAAGATAAACAATTGTTATATGAATGATAACAAATACCTCGTATCTTTATTCATCAGAAAATAAAATTGTCTTACAATCCCAATTATCCAAATAACTAATAAACACAGATTTACATGAGACTACTAGCTGGAAGCATTCCAATATTCTTAGTATGTTCTGAATGCTTTGGAAAAGCCAATGCTTTAGTAAAAGGATCAGCTAAGTTGTCATCTGTGTGAACTTTTTCTAACTTTATGTCACCAAATTCAATAACTTCACGAAGGTAGTGAACTTTGGCACGGAAATGTCTAGCACCTTTAGTGATTCCTGATTCGTTAGCTATGGTAATTGCTCCAGTATTATCACAATACATATTTATAGGTTCTTCAATTATGGGAACAACACCAAGCCCAGAAATGAATTTCCTAACCCAAACGGCTTCCTTAGAAGCATCATAGGCAGCAATATACTCAGCTTCTGCAGATGAAGTAGCGAAAATGCTTTGCTTGACACTCTTCCAATCAACAGCACCTCTATTTAAAACGAACACATATCCAGTCGGAGACTTGAGGTCATCAGCATCCGTCAGATATCCAGCATCATTGTAGCAAGAAACCCTGAGCTCTTATTTTATATCACCTCTATAAACTAGAAACATGTCCTTAGTATTCCTGAGATACTTCAGAATGTTCTTAACAGTAGTCTAGTGAAGATCACCTGGATTCTGTTGAAATCGTCTTCTTACGTTCTGAGCGAACGCAACATCAAGGCGAGTACATCTCACATCATACATAATAGAACCCACAGCCGAGGCATATGGAACATTTTGCATGCGCTTCAATTCAGTAGGTGTTGAAGCACCTTGTGATTTACTCAATCTTAACTTTTCTTACATGGGGATACTTTCACGTTTGGAATTCTCCATGTGAAAACTCTTTAAGATTTTCTCAATATGAGCAGTTTGACATAAACCAATTAATCGCCATGATTTATCTTGGTAGATCTTGATTCCAAGAATATATGCAGCTTCACCTAAATCTTTCATAGCAAAAGACCTTCCAAGGTATGATTTTACATCTTGTAACATTGGAATGTGATTTCCCATGATCAATATGTCATCGACATACAAGATTAGGAAAGTGACATTACTCCTACTAGCTTTTAGATATACACATGGCTCATTACTATTTTGAGTGAAAGCAAATTTCTTTATTTCATCATCAAATTATTTATTACATTGCCTTGATGCTTGATTAAGTCCATAAATGGAACACTTTAGCTTGCATACTCGGTTTGAATATTTTGGATTGACAAAACCTACAGGTTGCTCCATGTAAACCTCTTCAGAGAGATATCCATTAAGGAAGGCAATTTTGACATCCATTTGCCAAATCTCATAGTCATAAAACGCGTCTATAGCTATAAGAATCCTAATAGCTCTAATGTCTGCAACAGGAGAAAAGGTTTCCTCATAATCAATCCCTGGGGTTTGAGTATAGCCCTTCGCCACAAGACGAGCTTTATAGGTGTGTACAGCTTCATCCATGTTGGTCTTCTTCTTGAAGAGCCACTTGCTACCAACGGTCTTGTCGTTAGGAGGAAGATTAACTAAGTCCCAAACTTCATTGTCTTTCATGGATTACATTTCCACATTCATAGCATTTAGCCATTTATCAGACTCAGGGTCTAACAATACAGCTTTATAGTTTGCGGGTTCACCAAGATCCTCAAACCATGCTCCTCGGCATCGATGTATAAACACAATCGATCTGTGGGACGGCGTGTCTTTGTGGACCTACGAATGGGATTGATATCACTTTGAGGTTCATCTATTTCTAGATCATCCTCTTTATGATTTAAGCTAGTGTCTATAGAAGGATGTGTATCTTCTTCTTGAATAATTTCAAGATCTTCTTAACTCCCACTTGCTTCTTGAGTTATAAGACTATTCTCTAGGAATTCAGCATTCCAAGCAATAAGTACTTTATTCTCGGGTGGGTAGTAGAAAGAATAACCCATCGTTTCCTTTGGGTATCCTATAAAGATACATTTATAGATATGGGTTCTAACTTGTTAGGCTTGGTAAGAGTATCTCGCTTAACAAGTGCCTCACAACCCTAGAATTTTAAGTAAGACAGCTTAGGGGCTTGCCCATGCCATACTTCGTATGGTGTCTTTTCAAAATTCTTAGTTGGAACCATATTGAAACCGTTAATCACCCCAAAGTAAAAAATGGTGAGCACAACAACTCGATTGTTAAAGAGAGGCAAGTTCTAGATGTTTCACAAACAACTCATGATGTGCCTAAGGAAGAGCCCCTAGTTGCTCGTTTGAAGGTACATATGTTTTAAATGATCCATCTTATTATTTTAAACAGGTGTTCATGGACAGAAACTTTGACTCTGGTACTTTTGAATGGTTGGATCTGGGGTATGTTTTATTTCTAATGGGTCAAATGGGTAAATTAAATGATGTTAGTTAACAAGGTAACATGTGTAGTTGGTTGAAAGGTATCCAAAATGTATTTTAACGCCAAAAACATCTCCAAACATTTTTAACTTATTTGCAATCATATTTGAGACTTCAAACTATTGTTTTATCTAAATCAAAATTTTACTACCAGTTGTTTTGACATCTTACATTTTTAGCTTATGGTTCATAATTATCATGTGGTCAGGCTCGGATGCAAGAGATAAAGGAGAAGGAGGTCAATTATGTTGGAAACGGAGATGCAAATTCTCATGTGTGTAAAGTATGTTTTGAGTCACCAACGGCAGCATTGCTTCTTTCCTTCCATCATTTTAGCTGTAAGTTGCTTCAAACTGCCTTTTTATTCTAATCGTTGATGCTTGTCGCTATATTGCTTGATCAATGGCGTTAAACATATGTTGATCTCATTTATTTTATTTTATTTTATTGCAGTATGTAAATCTTGCTCGCTTGCCTGAGTGTCCAATTTTCCGGACCAAGATTACAGACAGAATTTTTGCTTTCGCATCTTGATATATGCTCTTTACCTCCTTCAAGATAAAGGTACACCATGTTTTTTGTGAGCACATGATTAGTGCCTGCGTTTTTAAGTTAGATATGGGCATAATTTATATCGTAATTATATTGTTAGCCAGATCTTTTAGTCCATCCTGAGCAATACGAAACTTTATTAACGAATGTCAAATTCATCTATAACACTATTGTTCTGGACTGTGTCGTTTTAGTTTTGTAAACATGTAAAACACAGGACCACTAATTCTTGCTTACCTGTGTTTTTGTGGCCCGCAGGAGTATTTTTTAATGAAGGATCATTAAAAAATACTGTGTATCAAAAGTTTATACTGTTCTAATAATGTTATCACCAAGGTCACTGTCATTTTCTATATATAATTGTCTATTTTGTTTCTGCATAATAAAAAAATGACAACTTATATGGTAAATTAAGGTTGCAACCATATGTATCCTTATAACTCAAGTCAATTTTCTCAAAGAATGTTCAGAGTTTATTAAAAACAGTAGCATTGTCATTTGTTTATGTGTTGTACAATTTGTTGTCACATGAGTTCACTTAAAGAAGAAAGTCCAGATTCTCATATTACACAATATTTTCAATATTTATGAACCAACAAAATGAAACTAGTGATTTTTCAAAGATTAAAGATTTGACAAGCTGATAAAAACGTGCTAGAAATAGAGATTAAAAAGAAAAAAATAATTAATTAAAAGAGCTAATTCTTGAAATGCCCTAAGAATGGAGGTCATTTGCTTTTTTAACTCAAAAAATAAAGTTTTCTCACAATGCCATGTGCGACTTATGCAACTTACGCAACCTATGACAAATTTACTTAAATTCCCATATTCTGAAACAAAAAAGTACATATAATCATTGGAGATAGGGGTATTTTGGTAAATTTGCATAAGTTGCATAAGTCCCATATGTCGCATGGGGCATTTTGGAAAAAATCTATTTTTTTGAAGAAAAAGCAAAAGACCTCCAATCTTGGGGCATTTTAAGAATTAAAGTTGAGAACAAATTTTAAAATTTATAACACATAAACATAAACTAATAATGGTCAAACAAAAATTTATAACAAAGTTTACTAATTTTAACTAAAAAGAAAAAAGAAAAGAAAACCTAATAATGAAAAAAAGTATAAACGAATAAAAATTTAGGTTTTATAACAACACAAACAAGACATGTGTGGATGTTCCTGTTCTCAAACTGGGCTAAATGGCCTAGTATTGGACTTTTGTTTGGTTTTTCATCGCACTCTTTCTTAGACTTTTTTTCGGGTCATTAATAATTTTCAATCAATGCTCGAAATCCATACTGTTACTCAAACAAGCGGGATACCGGCCTACGCGTTGCGGCGAGCGTGTTTTTCCTAATATATTTATTCTGTGTTTTAACCTCAGCTGAAAAACGAATAGGTATTGGCTTGAGAACGGGCTTTGTTGTATGAGCCATTTAGTTCTTTGTTCTGTTTTTACCTATGCAGTTATACTTTAGTTGTATGAGCCATTTGGACCTTAGTTGTTAAGTGATATATTTGAAGATTGATATGACAAAACAAATGAAGGTGTGGTTTCTGAGGGAGGTTGCATTAGAAGATTGTTTTGCGGACGACCTACATGATCAGTGTTCTTAAGTTAGGGCTTATATGGAGAAACGGGGTCACATGATGTTAGAGTTGGGAAGGCTTGGAGGGCGTGGGGCTGCAGTGGATTGTTTGGATCATTTGAGACTGATGCAAAAGAGTGATGCAAAGAAGCATGTTTCATTAAGGAGGATGTTGTTGGAGGCTCAAGTTGAGACTCATGAAAGGCAGCTTGTGGTAGCCTTTGTTGGTATGTCTTACGTTTTAGGGTGTAGGTTGGAAGATGATTAGTTGTAGTAATAGTGTTTTGCTTTTGTGTCTTAGGTTTTAAGGGGGTTTGTATAGGTCATTTGTAGTAGTGTTTGTATTTTGTATGCTATTGTCGTAGGTCTATTTTTTGTATGAACTATGATGTGGTAATTTAACGTAATTGTTTTATGAAACTCATTGTTATGTTTATGCTTTATGCTATGTGTGGTTTGTTGTTCAGTGCAATATGCCAAATATGAAATTACTTGAGTTAAGTAAACTTTTTGTTAACTCTTTTTGGTGATAGACTTCATTTTGTCAAGTGGTTCTCGGTAGCTCCATTTTGGACGCACCAAAGAAGCGTGAGAAACATAGGTCCAGCGCTGGTGAGAATGCATGAATTAAAAACCTATCCTCAGATCTTCTTGGTTGCGGAACTTACTTCCACTCCGCGCTACTTAAACGTGTTGCTTGTAGGATAGAGTCAACGCGCCAAGGTGAGCCGTACTGAGCCGCAAGATGAAGACAGTATTGATGTTTGTGTATGTTAAGAAAATGCCTTTGTTAAACATTAGATTTTTCTCGCTGTAGTGGGCAATGTAATGCGTTCGTGATTTACACTACTTTGATTCGAATACACCTTAGTTGTACTCCTAGATGTGTTTCGAAGTGTCACAAGAGTAATTCCAATATTTCACTCATATGTCGTAGCATGTGTGGTAAGGAGAATTAGACTCTGTGTTGTAAGACTAAATTAGGTCCATACAGAATGGAAGAACCTCTATCTGAAGGGCTTGAATAACAAAAGACAGGCAGAAGGGGGGAAAGATTAAAGAATCCAATTCAACCTCAAACTGTGCAGATAAAAACTAAAATTTTACAAGAATTCAAGTTTTCATAGTTGAAGTCCGTATTAAATTTGACAAAAACTATAGATGAATTTTAAAAATACACATAATGGTCACAAGGAGTATGCTTATGTGTGTAATATTAGACATTTTCAATCCAAGTTTCTCTATAAGTATAGGTCCGTTTTTAAGAGTTTCATAAAGTCTATTTGCAAATATTGAGCATCACATGACATATCACATATAAGCAATTAAAACAGACAGAAAATTAGAGTAAAATTGAGGACAAACTCTTATATTGAAAGCAGTTAATTCATATAATGCCTCTGAGTTCTCAAAGAGTCTGCCAATTGAAGCCAGTAAGACTCTGATCATCTAGGTTTTCGCTAAAGTACCTCAGATCACCACATCCATCAGTATAGCATGATTGCGTGGAGTCTAAAGGCGAGATAAATCAAGAATAGAATAACATGCTGCTTAATTATATTTATTTTAATTGTATATGTCTTATTATCAAGTTTTATTAGCGTTGATTCTAAGTGTTTATTCATTATTTATGGCAAGGATTGCATGTCGTTGCCATAATTTTCTAATAAAACAATAAATAAACTAGATTGCATGTAGCCTTAGCGTGTTTAATTATGTGTGGAGATAACCGCATAAACACACCCAAACTAGTTGGCTCGTGATGCCACTGTTGGGATTTGATAATATCATGAGTACGCAGCGGATATGGATCTAGTTTGGTTCATATAGTTAACACACAATAAATAAAACAAATAGGTAAACATGAAAACTAACCCTTGAAGTCAACATCAAATGATTATGAAACAAAGTGACTAAATTGTCACCTCTACGAGTGCTGCCTCACCCCCCTCACACGTAAACAAGTCTAACACAGCACGCCCGGTTGCTAGCCTACATTCAACGTGTACCCAATACAATAACTTTGTATATCAGATTACCCCAGAAGAAAAGCCCAAATACCACCTCTTGTGAGATTGCAAGCACAAAAAAGTCAGAGAAAGGATCTAGGTTTTCACCGAAAATGGTTAACCGAATTTGACCAGATTTACCAAAAATCAATTAGGCCAAGCCCTAGGTGTTTCTAACTGTTGTCAACTTGTGAGAACTAGTAAACCAATGTAATATCTATTCTCTATAACTTGTGGGATCAAATCACACTCCAGAGTTGCGAAAATTGGGTTCACCGATTTGGGAACCGGAAAAAGTATACGAACGCGAATTGGGGGTTTTGTTTATGTCGGGTGGATTGTTGGTGAAAGGGGAGAAGCAACAGAAAATTTTCTGTGGTTTTGATTGTGCTCCAGGCATTGCAAAATGAGGAGAGTAGGGTTTTATCAAGTTCTGTACTACTTTTCATCTCTTTTCATTATTGATAGCAAATTAATTACCGTAGAAAAAACCCACAGACTCCGACTATTCAGTCCCCCACTTTGCCAGGAGATGAAGTTCGCTTTTATAACACTTCATACCCTATTTGTGTTGTTATGGATAAACGCATTTTGAGTTTATAACCTTATCACAACACAGTTCTAGCTTATTCTCAATACTCACTCTCCTCCTTATCACTAAGGTCCAACGAACCTAGACATCTCCTAGAACCTTCCATATGGTCGGCTACCATTAAGGACACCACAAGTTCTTGTCTTAGTCGTTCGTTGTCCAGTTTACTTCGAAAACGTATCGTGTAAGTATTTAATGTACTCTATGATTTAAGTGTGTGCCCCCAATAAAGCTCACACAATATTCTGAGTCGTATAGGTGTCAATCCAACTACCATAATCACAGACATAACTAATTATGATACTCGGAATTGTAAGAATAATTAGCTCCATTTTTGTGTCTTCATATGTCTTTTATAAAATTAAAATTTAGTTTACTGTTCTTGGAGCGAAATCCGTAGTTTTTATTGGCTTGTTTCTAAGCCTTCTCGTAGGCAAACTAAACAGAAAATACGCAAGAGAGATCTAAAACAAGAAAATCACAAGAGACTAAACAGAGAAGAAAAAATGAGCAAGTACATTTTTTGTATATTTTTTTTTTGAACGGCGACTTTTATTAAGAAAAACTAGCAAGGAGCTAGAAATTACAAAGAAATAAGAGACGGGTTTTTATACCAATCGTCCCAGCTAAACAAAGTATTGCATCTATACCGACACCAGTAATAAGAACTACAAATAATCTCATCAAAAAACGTCTCCTTAGATTTGGGCTTGGCCTCGAACATCTTCTTATTACGAAAATTCCATAGAAGCCACCACATCACAAAATAAATACCTTGGAACATGCTTTTATTCTTCTTCGGCAGTTTTACATTATCGATCCAAGACCTCCATTCTCCGTAAGAGTTAATATCCATAAAAGGCACGTCCCACCACCGATTTATTAATTTAGAAATCTTCTTTGCCGTGTTACAAGCGAAGAACAAATGATCATTGGTTTCAATCCCGACATCACAATTCACACAAGATAGAGACTCAATATCTATACCACGTCTGGAAATGTTAAATCTAGTAGGTAAGGAGTTCGTCATTACCTTCCAAGCGAAGGTGTTCACTTTGTTGGGAACATATCGAATCCACCTAGTCTTTAGATCACCTTTCGGAAGTAATCGCGAATCTATCATGTTTCTTGACGAAGCCACGGTATAACCACCAGAATTGTTCAATGTCCAAGACCATGAATCAGGAGACTGAGTAAGCACCACAGGGTTAATCACTTTCGCTAACTCTTCAACTTGAGTGAGTTCCAGCCCTCCTCTCGGATGTCTACGAAACGAATGGTAAAGACTAGGATGCGCAAGTTTTTGACCTACTGTAATTTGTTTGCTGTTTTCGAGAGCATACGCTCTAGGGAATCTATTCTTAAGCTTGCCCCCATCACACCACACGTCATCCCAGAATAAAGTCGAAAGGCCATTCCCAAGTTTCTTCTTCATGAACAAAAGCAGGTTAATACCCTTTTCCTCAAGCCTCCTAACCTCTTTAATAATATTTATCCAACATGAATTAGCTCCTATACCCGAAATCTCATCAATCTTTCCATTGGCTCCGTGTATAGCCTTGATAACACGAGACCAAAGCGTAGGCTCATGGGCTAAAAATCTCCTAACCCATTTAAATATCAATCCTCTCTATTAAGAGCATAAAGACTAAAAATGCACTCCTATTACCATTCGATTTCCAGCAAGCCTTTCGATCGAAAACGCAAGATCCTTGCCTGATTTTTCAGGCAAGTTTGTCAGGTCCGGCTGTACAACAGCTTTGTACGTTGTACCCTGAGAAACAGACGGCGAATCTGTTTTAAGCGAATCGTGTTAAACACGAGCCTCGTACCACGACCTTTTACTGCTTTATTTTAATTATCGTTATATAGTGTCTGTCTTCTGCTTCTACTCCCATTCTGTCTGTTATTTAATTTTCTGTATTTAATTTTCTGTTAATTTAATTTATTGTATTATAATTCGATTTTATTAATAAAAGTGTAACAGCTTCCCTGCATCATATGCCTAACATTTTCTTAGATGAACAAAGCCAATTTGTGTTTGACAAAAAATGGAAATCCAAACATAAGAACCAAGATAATAAAAAAAAAAAAAGGAGGCTTTAAAAACAAGACAAATCCGAATTGGATCCCAGCCGCCAACCCGAAATAAGAAACCCTTTTTACATTAATCCAAACTAACATGGCCCCCCAATGAAAAATTTTTTGCTTATTTGCACATAAATTTTGATATTTAAAACCTGAAAAACCTTAAAGAAACCAATCAACTGAACCATGTAAGTAAGAGATAGGTTATATTAAACTTTCGCTACCCCATACACCTAAAATAAGTAAACCGCATTAATCAATCCGCATAAAAATACAAACGAGCGAAAGATTAACCCAACCCCAGACCCAAACAAAATCCGATAACCATTGGGAAACCATAACTCCATTGAGTATTGGTTCATAAAAAAATGGTAAAAATAGTTCACCATGTCAATTTTCCTCTTTTTTAATTTTTATCTAACGTGGTTTATAAGAAAAAAACCGTATTTTTTATCTGATGTTTTGAAAATGGTTTTGTGGAGCAACAATTACGAAAAGTATTAGGGGGATTAGAAAAGGTCTAACGATTGGGTTATAAAAATATTTTTATTTTTTTCTTTTATTAAGAATTTTACTTATATTGAGGGGTTGTTTTTGAGAAAAATTATGGTTGGCTTCTAAATGGTCCCCCGTGAAAAATGAACATGAAATTCACCCATTTTTCTTAAACAATGTCCCCCCACCAACCCCGTTTGTCCCCCTTTTTTAAAGAAGAACCATTCGCATTGGTTTCCCAAATTTGGGGTTAAAAAGTTTCAATGATGTAAAACCGTTGGTTGCATACACAATCCGGATGGGTTTGTTTTTTTAAAAGCCCTTGATAGCTTACGGAATCAAAAATCCCCCAATGATTCAATGATTTATTATGTACCCAAGAATATCCCATGGTAATTTGGAATCCAATGTGGCGGTAGCAAGCTATATGCATAAAAAAAAATTTATATTTTATTTTTACATCCCTTATGTAATATAAATTTTTGTAAAATTTTGTAATTTTAATCATATAATAAATACCCAGAGCTATCGACAATTCAATTGCCTATTGGAAATGAATATTTTTAGAGCATTTGATGGATGGGTTTGGGTACCCGTTACCTAAAACTAGTTTACTGTAAAAAATTAACCCTACGTGAAGAATCTAGGTTAAAAATAGTTTAACCGAATTGCAGCAGAATTAAAATAACCAAAATAAAAAATAAAACTAATTGAATTAACGAAGAACGAAAATAAAAAACAAACATAATCAAAGGTGTGAAAAAAAGAAAATAGATTAATGTAAAAAGAAGTAAACTTTTATTTTGAACTAAAAAATAGCAAAACTTAAAATGATTCTGTTTTTTTTTATTATAACAAACTTTTTTGAAACCAGCAAAAAAATTGAAAAAAACAATGATTGATTTTTTCGAAAGATTATAGATTTGACAAGCTGGATCAAAAAAAAACGTGCTGTAAAATAGAGATTAAAAAAATATAAAAACAATTAATTAAAAAAGGTTAACATTCCTTGGAGGTTAATTCTTGAAATGCCCTAAGAATGGAGGTCATTTGCCTTTTTAACTCAAAAAAATAAAGTTTTCTCACAATGCCTTGTGCGACTTACGCAACCTATGACAAATTACTTAAATACCCATATTCTGAAACAAAAAAGTACATCTAATCATTGGGAGATAGGGGTATTTTGGTAAATTTGCATAAGTTGCATAAGTCCCATATGTCGCATGGGGCATTTTGGAAAAACTCTAATTTTTTGAAGAAAAAGCAAAAGACCTCCAATCTTGGGGCATTTCAAGAATTAAAGTTGAGAACAAATTTTAAAATTTATAACACATAAACATAAACTAATAATGGTCAAACAAAAATTTATAACAAAGTTTACTAATTTTAACTAAAAAGAAAAAAGAAAAGAAAACCTAATAATGAAAAAAAGTATAAACGAATAAAAATTTAGGTTTTATAACAACACAAAGAAGACATGTGTGGATGTGCCTGTTCTCAAAATGGGCCAAATGGCCTAGTATTGGACTTTTGTTTGGTTTTTCGTCGCACTCTTTCTTAGACTTTTTTTCGGGTCATTAATAATTTTCAATCAATGCTCGAAATCCATACTGTTACTCAAACAAGCGGGATACCGGCCCACATTTATATAAAAGTTGTAAAAACTAAACTGATTTAGACATAAAAAATGGTTATTGATTTTGAAGGATATTAACGTAATATCTAACTTTTTCAAGGATATGGATAAAATTGTTCATTTTCTTTCGGTTTTTATGCTTAGCTCAAAACATGAACGTTGTAGACATCCCTTTTCTCGTTTAGTTTCTTTTGAATCACCAATAAAGAAGTTTGTATGAGAAAGTTATGACCAAAATACCACTAATAACTTTTTCTCGTTTACTCGATGTGGTATTTTGGCCATAATTTCATCATACGAACTTCTTTTCGCGTGATTCAAAAGCCACTAGATGAGAAAAAGAGAGATATACAACTTTCATAATTTGAGCTAAGCGTAAAAACTGAAGGAACATGGAGTGATTTTTGAAAACACTCGAGGTTTGACCTCACAAAGTCAAATCTCGTGATTTTTTAAAAAATCGCAAACTTTTGAGAATTTTTATAGGTATTTCAGAACTTTTTAAAAAAAAATGGGTAGACTAACCATTTACTTGAATCACTTAACTATTTTGACAACTATTTTGAATCACTTAACTTATTTATGATATTAGGACGGAATATGTGATACCTTTGAAAGCAGGATCACGGGTAATAGTATTGTGTTGAATGAGAGATCCTATTCTGGTTTCAAGGGTGGTCATCTCAGCTCGCTGCAAGACATTATATTTTATTATGAAAGATAGATATAGATAGTGTTGTTACAAAACTTGTCGTGTTTGTGAAAGATTAACTTACGTCGACGACATCTTCAGGTTCAACTTCATCAGGAACTTGGAAGTTAGGCACCGCAGGGGCGTCTTCATCATCCATTGTCCTGGTGAACAGATATTGATCAGGAACTTTAAAGGTACGAACTTCATTACGCCGAGGCGCAACTTCCTCATCATCCACTGTCTTCCTCGTTGTGAGCACACGGCAAATCTTGGTAACAAGCCTGGATAAAAAGCCAGCCATCGGAAATTTAAGGGTTTAGTAAAGATTTAGGGTTTTAGTAAAGATTATGGTTGGAAAGTTAGGCTCAGGTCTTGGTGCGTTTGTCTTTAATTTTGTGATTGGGGATGAAATTAGGATTTATCCGGCCCTGGGTATAGTATTTTTTATTAATGGAATCGTAAATCAATGTCGCATTAAAGATGGTGAACAAACATCCAGTTCTTGCTACGAATGGGAGTGTACTCACGCATTTTATGTTATGCGCCCGGGTATAATCAGGTGTTTGATAGACTGTTTTCATGACAGGTTAAGGAAGCTCGGTCACGACAAAAGAGCTATGCCGATCGTCATCGAAGAGCGTTGGGATTTAAACCCGAGGATCGTGTGTTTCTTAAAGTATCTCCGTGTAGGGGTGTTTGAGGTTTTGGTATAAAAAGGAAATGAAGTTCGTAATTCATTCGTCCGTTCAAAATCTTAGATAGAGTCGGCGATGTTTCGTATCGTTTGGCATTACCGCCACAATTGCTCGCGTTCATAAGATGTTTCATGTATCTGTTTTGAGAGGTTACAACTACCATCCGTTACATGTTGTTCAATATCTGTTTGATAAGATTCGCGAAGATTTATCTTTTGTTGAGGAGCATGAGGCTAATTTAGATCGCCAAGAGCGAGTCATGAGAAAGAAAACCATTCCTATTGTTAAAGTTCTTTGGAAAAATCATCCCGAGCGTGATGCTACTTGGAAAAATGAAGAAATGATGCGGAGTGACTATCCACATTTCTTTTTGCGATTTGCTACGTATTCGTTTAAGATTCAACTTTAATTTCGCGGACGAAATTCTCTTTTAGAGGGGAAGAATTATAATACCCCTAAAATAATTTAGGCATAATATTAGTATTCTTAGTAAGTATTTTAATTGATACAAATGAATAATTAACATATATGTTATGTTTGACATTTTAATACCAAATTATTAACAAGTATGTTATGTCTCATATTTTTAATAACTAATTATAGTAAATGGAGTTTTTGAATTTGACAAATGTTACAAAGGAAATTGAAAGGTATCATAAAAGATATAATTAAGTCACTTAGCAAACTTAATTTTTGATCAAGTATTAATTATTTTATAAAGGTTTTTATTTTGCTAATCGGTTATGAAGGTCAACAAAAAGTAAGTACAAACCGTAAATAAAGACATAATAGTTGACATTTTATCAATAAAGCTAAAGATATCATATACCATAAATGAAAGTTTATGTATGGAAAATTAAATATCACCTAA
>BQNB010122242.1:0-20319 GCA_026074375.1 Tanacetum coccineum
TAATATTTGCACTAACAATCTCCCTCTTTTTGATGATGACAAAATATGTAAACCGTAAACCATGGTAAAATTTTAGAGTTACTCGTTTACACTTCTTCTCCCCCTTTTGTCGAAACAAAAAGGTGTGTGCTCCGAGTTCTCTACTTCTATCTTCCCTTTGTACGATACATACATGTTAGCCTCAAAATATTAAGTCAGAAATGGATGCTCGGTCATTCAGTCAGGAATCCTCGGTCTTTATAATATTTATGTTTTAATAGGCTAGAACGGGTATCGGGCTCGTTAGTTAATCTAATATTGTACGTGTTACGGGATAAAGCCCAAGCAAAACCTGAGCCCGACCCATGGTAGAAAAGACTTAGGCGTCCCATTTTCCTAAGACTATAAATACCCTCTCTAAGGATGGAGAGGGTGTTGGTTCTCATTTGTATCTTACACATTTGCAAGAAATCAACCTTTTTTTTCTCTTTCTACTTTCTCTCTCTAAACTTCTCCTTCTCTTTTCTTCTATTATTTGATCCACATGGTATGATTAGTGAAATAGAAATGAAATAGTTTGGCTCCTACAATTGGTATCAATTGCTACGGAGTGATTATGTGTTGATTTTGTGTGTTAAACTTGAAAACTAGCAAAATCGTATGGGTTTTTAAGTTTTTTTATTCGAAAACTTTTATAAAAAGTGGATAAAATTTGATCTTAAAAACGTTGTCGGTAACCCAATAATCACTTCACTTTATTATCATGTTGCTCGAATACAAGTAGAAAAGAGAAGGAAATTATGAGAATTATAGAGAGAGAAACTAAAGAGAGAAAATGAAAGAGAATGGGAAGTTTACTTGCAAGACAAATGTTTACAAATGAACCAACACCATTTTCCTTGATGGAAAATGATATATATACCCTACACAACTACATGGGGCGTGTGGGCTTTTACTTGGGCCGGGCTCGGGATTGACTTGGGCTTTAGCCCGATACACATACAATATTAGCTTACATTTACGAGCCCGTTTACCCTTCTAGCCTATTACATCGTATAATTAATTAAGTGACCGAGACCTAATATAATGAACGAACTTCCTTATTCGACTCAATATTTTGAGGCTAACAATCTCCCCCAAAGTGAGTTCATTGTGACACTCCTTCATGAGATCAATGAGATTGCTTTTATTATTAAGATCTTGTGGTCTTGGTCTTTAAATTCGTTGTAGGCTTGTTCCTTCATGCTTTGTGATCTTTGATCTTGAGCCTTTGTCATTGTCTTTCGACTTTGTCTTTTTCGTCCGAGATCTTTAAATCTTTATCCTTCCGTCTTGATCGTCTTTGCCACCTTGCGATCTTGTGTCTTGACCAACATGCTCATACTTTGCATCATCTTGAAAGCTTGCTAACAATCTCCCTTGATAGACTTGATATCTTTGAAGGAAGATCTTGTATATCAGAGTTTGTGCGGAAGTCTTTGTCTTTTAATTCTTGAGCTTTCATGATTCTTGAATCTTGATGCTTATAGAATGTCTTTGTAGTTTGAGCATGAGCATGTGGTAATGAATCCGACTTCAGCTGGAATGTGCATAATCAATCACCCATCTTTATGTATCCTGAAATAAAACAGTTAGCAATAAAGCGGGTGGACGAATATGGCTTTGTCATTCGTCCGGATTTGGTTAGATTAACCTCCGGTTCCGTAGGACCGTTTTACAGTATAAATATTGTACCTGTGATCAGGTAGATTCAAAGAATCTCCTTGACAGGGTTTCCAGCTCAAAGCGTAGGGTCTTCTAACACAGATGTATTAGATTTGCCATGCTTGCTAGTTCTCATTACCGGAACGATCTTTAAAGCAGAAACACGGTAAGAGTGAATAGATTAGTTACTATCTTTATGTTAATGTCTGTCAATTCATTTAATGGACCGTGTATCGATAATCAGTTGACACAAGCTTGAAACATGTAGAATTCAGCAAGTCACCTACCGTAGTGCTGTTTGATGATGACACTGGAAGGATTTCCATTCGTCATTGTGAATACTAAAGAGTATCACTCTGAATGTTCTGGCAAAATCACAAGGATAATGCGTAGGACTCTTGTTAACAGCTTGTGAACTTAATGATGTTCAACAAGTGTTTGTCATGGAATGTGTCCTAATGAGATTTATTTGATGATCTCTTGGCTCTAGACTCGATTAGTGCATTTTTAGTTTTAGTAATCGGAGGCTGGAGCAGACTGCCACCTATTCAATATTAACTAACTCGGAGTGAGAAAGTCAATAGAAGTCGTGTGTATCTCCGTGACAAATGAGACAAGTTTCTTTTGAGAGAAACCTGAATGGCTGGGAAGGGTTGTGCATTGCATCACTGGGTCCATGATGTCGTCTTCAATGTCAGCAATCAACATTCTGATTCTGACAGCATATGTATTGACCCGGTTTCTGCCTAAGTTGTGTGGAGGGCTTCTTTCTTTACACCCTTTATCCATACATTTCTTTTTAATTCTTCAACCCCTTCAATGCTTACCAAGACGTCATTACTAACACCTTGTTGTGATTGTTCCAGTGTTAGCTCAATCTTAGTCGGCATTCTTCCCTTATACACATTCATCTCCAATCATACCTAAGGACTGCTATTTCTAACTATGGAGTGTCCTTGGGTAGATCCCTCCGGTTCTGGTTGGATCATAGGACAAATACCTAACCTTACCACCTTATGTCTTCAGAATCGTCGTGAAATAAGATGTTGTAGGGTATGAGATCGTAACCATAAAACCTTTTCCGGATAGCACTTTGAGTCTTTTAGATCACATTTTAATTACATTTCTCCCCTTATTTTAAATTCTAAGTCACTTAGTTTTTGAAATACTGTGTGATTAAAATTTGTCTTGAAAAGCTATGGGAAAAATGTTTACTTAGCATGAATGCTCCCCCTCAATTTTACATATGTTTGACACCAAAAACAATGATACCAAGTTGTAAAATCGATATAAAATTGAGGTTGAACACTTAGTCATCTTATAACTATCATTCTATTGAATTGTCATTATGATCTGGTTGTTATTAAGAGACTTTTCGGGAATGGTTTGAATACATAAGAATGGTCGTGAGATGATGTATCCCAAACCTCATTAAAAGTTTGTTTTTCGAAACTCCCCTTGAAAGATGGGAGTGTTGAACCACACAATTTTGAAGATTATGAATTGTCATTGAGAAATTCTGAAAAATTGTGTTCAACATTTTGAAAAACATCATGTTAGAAGGACTTCTCTTCCATCTTAAGGGTAGCGCACTTTTGCGTACACTATCCTTTTTCGTGAGCTTCAAACTTTGAATGTCTTGTAAGAAAAGCTCACGACCGAGATAAAAGCTTGATTCTCGTTGTTAGGATAATTTATCTTTATGGATAAACTTTCCTTTATTTGAAGTCCGGGTTACGTACTGATATTTGCACATAAGCCATTAAGAAAACTTAGAAATGACATGTTTTGAAAGCATTTGAAACTCTCGCTCGAACTTCATTTACACACCCGTGTCAATGTTAATCGACATTTCTAAGCACGTAAATGTTATCGATTCCAAGAGACATGTCGAGAAGAATATTTTTTGAAACATTTTCTGATTTTTTGATTTTGTATTTTCTTTTTGAAATTTTATATTTTTGTATTTTTGTATTTTTGAAAAATATATACATGTTGATGTTTGATGAGGTATCAAGCAGATTCTTTTGTCAGAACCTCCAGTTCTGCTGGAGTCAAACATCTCATACCAATTTGCCTGACAAGATACTGAAACCTATCTTCGGGAAGGGCTTTAGTAAACATGTCAGCCAATTGGTATTCAGTTCTGACAAAGTATAATTCAATTATACCGTTTTCAACCTGTTCCTTTATGAAGTGATACCGAGTATGGATGTGCTTGGTACGGGAGTGCTGCACGGGGTTGCATGATATTGCTATGGCTGACTGAGAGTCGCAATACAACGGTATTTTGTTGTAGTTGAAGCCATAATCTTGAAGCTGTGTCCGCATCCACATTACTTGAGCACAACTTGCAGATAACGCCACGTATTCAGCCTCTGCGGATGACATTGCAGTACAGTCTTGCTTCTTTGACATCCAGCTGACTAACTTATCACCTAGGAACTGTATTCCTCCAGAAGTGCTTTTGGTGTTCAGGCAAACGGTATGGATCGGCATCTGAAAAAAAGCTGTTTGATCAAAGCCAGAACCTCTAGGATACCAGGAGTCCCATGTATGGTACCTCTTAAGTATCGAAAGATCCTTTTAACCTCTTTGAGGTGTTTTTCAGTCGGTCTTGCTTGATATCTTGCACAATAACATACAGCTTGCACTATGTCTGGTCTACTAGATGTCAGATACATGAGTGACCCGATTTTGCTATGATAGTCAGTTTGGTCTACGGGTTCACCACTCAAGTCTGCATCTAATTTAGGTTTCGTAGCCATTGGTGTACCAATGCTTTGTCCTTTTTCCATACCATGTTTTTTCAGAATCTCTAAGGTGTACTTGGCCTGATTGATAAAAATACCTCGTGGGGATTGGTGGATCTGAAGTCCTAAAAAGAATTTCATTTCCCCCATTAAGGACATCTCAAATTACCGTGCATTAATATTCAAAACGTTTGAAATTTACGGGTTTGTGGAACCAAAAATGATGTCATCAACGTAAATTTGCACAAGTAGAATGTCCTCCCCGTATCTTATCGTGTATGGTTGGGTAAATGATGCCTATAGTAAAAACCGTTGGGAAATTAGGAATTGTGAGAGTTCATCATACCAGGCTCTCGGGAGCTTGTTTTAATCCATATAGAGCTTTCCTTAGACGGTAAACTTTGTCTGGATGATCAGGATCAACGAATCCGTCTGGTTGTGCAACATAAACCTCCTCCTTCAATGGACCATTAAGAAATGCCGTTTTCACGTCCATTTGATAAATTGGAAAAGACTTGTGTGCAGCATGTGCGACAAAAATCCTGACAGCCTCCAAGCGAGCAACTGGAGCAAATGATTCTTCGAAATCAATACCCTTTCCTGGCGAGAAAATAACCTTTAGCTACAAGTAGTGATTTGTCGAATTATAGTTTGGTCTTCATCCTTTTTTGTTTTTCTATCCACTTTAGCTGATACGTTATTGCCAAATGGTTTGTCTAACGAGTTCCCAGACTTGTAGTTCCGTCAAACTGTGGAATCTTCTGCATTGCTTCTATCCATGCAGAATCAGCCATTGCTTCCTTAATGTTTTTCGGTTTCAACAAATAACTCACGGTGAGTGCGAACATACACTTTTTGGATCAGTTGCAACGTTGTCGTCTTGTTGGCATGCTTAGGATGGTTTCACAAACTTGAGTTAACGGGTGTTCTTTGTCAATACGGTATTCTGAATGTTGAGGTTGATTGAAGGTATGCACATTTGAATTACCAAGATTGCGTGAGGAAGACTCAGCCGCTTCTTGTACCGGTGTACAAAAAGGATTGGTAAATTCTGCTTGATCATCGTTGTTTTCCTCAGCATGAACATTTGTAGGAGTTGTCGGTTCTGATGTAGGGTGAATGTTCGTTGAAGGGTTTGTGTCTTGTGGAGCAGAATTATCGGTGGGAGAAGAAGACTTGTTGACACGTGAAGTACCATCATTGAAAAATTCATCGTACAAAAGGAAAAAAAGAAAGATCCAACTCCTGTTGTGATGGAAGCTGTTGTATCTTTTTCTTTTCTTTTTTTTCTTTTTTTTATTTTATTATTTCTTTTTAAAATTCTATTATATTTCTTTTTTCTATTTCTTTATGCTGAAGGAAAAACAGTTTGTAGTTCTGGTGCGGGGGTCAGGGTGGTTCATAATCTGACGCCGCTTTCGTACGTTGGGGAAACCGAGGCCCGGAAGTGTCATTAGCCAAACAGACGTCTTGACATCTTTTGATTTCATCAAATCTGAGATTGGATGGATTCAATTATCAACGTGTCTCTTTTGTAAACACGATATCCTTTTGTTTGAGTGGAGTATTCCACCAAAAATGCCGAATCCCTGTTTCCTTCATCTTATCAAAATTTTCACCATCTCTGGTTAGGTAACAAGTGCAACCAAAGATGTGAAGGTGTTTGATTGAGGGTTTTCTATCATTAATGATGTGATATGCGTTTTCTCATGAGTTGGGATGATGATTGATCTATTTTGAGTATAGATGCGGTTGCAATTGCTTCAGCTCCAAAAGAATTAAAGGAAGTTTAGAAGTCCGAAAGCATCGTTCGAGCATGCTCAACGAGAGTGCGGTTTCGTCTTTCGACAACGCCGTTCTGTTCAGGTGTTCGAGGAGTAGAAGTTTGATGCTCAATTCCTTCCTCTTTAAAGAATGCATTAAGTGTCTTGTTTAAGAACTCAGTGCCTCTGTCAGTGCGAACAGAAATTACTGGGGCTTGAAGATTTCTTTGGATCATCGTGAGAAAGTCTTTCAAAACTTCTGGTGTTTCATCCTTGGAACGTAGAAAGAGAGTCCAAGTATATCTGGAGTAGTCATCGACGATTACCAAGAATTATTTCTTCCTATTTATGCTTGCAACCCGCATTGGACCACATAAGTCCATATGAAGCAAATTTAACCGTACCTTTTGTAACTTGGAATAGTCTTGATTGAATGAACTTCGTTTTGCTTTAAGTCACTACTCAAGAGGAACATAGTTGATCCTTGACATACTTCAGTTTTGGTAAACCAATCACAACATCTTTCTTTGAAAGCAAGTTGATGTAGTCGAAGTTGAGATGAGAAAGTCTTCGATGCCATAACCATGCTTGAGTTGGAGATGCTTTAGCCATGAGACAGATTGGAGCTGATGAAGTTGTTTCTTGAAGAGAAATTGTATAGAGATCAGTTCCACGATTACCGGTTAGTAAGTTGTTTCCCTGAAGATCTCTAACAAAACATGTAGATTTCCGAAATGCAACCTCCAAATCCGCATCACAGAATTGACCACAAGAAAAAGATTGTGATTGAGTCATTCGATGTAGTAAACCCTTTCGCTCAAGAAAGTTCCTGAACCAAAACTCACTTACCAAGAAGCGGAGCAAATTGATCATTGCCAAAACGAACGGTTACCCCGTATTTTTCAACTAAAATTGGCACAGCAGAGATAGATGGCCGTCATGTGCTTTGATGCATCCAGAAGTAACAATGCATAGATGTGTTGTACATCTGCAAGTGAATTAAGTCGGACGATGGACTAATGACAAATTGGATCTAAAGTGTTCGTGGAGTTTGAAGAAATTAGTTAATCCATAGATACATTATCTACGGAAAAACTAACATATTCTTTTGACACACACTTTGTTCCTAACTTTAGGTCCCATTTCCTTTTTGTCTTAGGCACCATGTATTTGCTGATGGGCATTGATTGGGCTATCCACCATTTCCACGTCCTTATCAGTCTTCTCTATACAACATCTATAGTATATTCTTTGCATTTGTGAGAGTGGTTCTGATGCAACTGTTTTCTCGTATGGGGTGTTGCACAGGATTTGTTCGCTTGACTTTTGGGTTTTCTAGTACTAATAGGCACTACATTAGGCTTCTTAGTTCTAGCATTCACGTCTTTCAAAAACTTAGAAACACAAGCATCATGATTCGAATTAAACACACATTTTCCACAAGTAGCACAAACAGCATTAACATTCAAAGTTCTGGAATTTAAACTGTCATTACACGCAGTTACAGACTTTGTTTGATTAGAAATACTAGAAATCCTAGGGTGTTCTTCTACATCAGTCTTCTTAAACTTCACATGACTAGTGTTTGGCACGACCTTATCTTTCATTTGATTGCTCCTAGGCTGTGGTCTGCTAACATTAGTTTTGTGAGCTACTCCTGTAGATGTAGATACGCGAGGATTAGTATTCCTAGAAGTCTGATTCAACTGTGGTGCTCTAGTTTGTGTGGTACATAATTGCATTCCATACATGCCTGGTTTAATCACATTTGTGTTTCTTACAGCTTGCTTTGCTGTTTGAGGCAAATTCTGTGGAGTGACTGGTTTTGATAAACCCTCTGACTCATTAGTTTTTAAAACCGACTTTTTCTTTGCAAAATATTTTCTCTCAAGAGAGTCTGAAAAAGGAGCCGGTTTTCCTAAAACTGATGGTTTTGGAATCCTTTGAGCATTTGGTTGTCGAACAACAGATGGTTTATCAAACTGAGTTTCCACAGACTTTCCTTTTGTTACCAGAATGAGTTTCTTTAACTCATTTATTACCATGTTCTTGTCTTGCATTTGAGCTTTCAAATCTTGTATTTCAAAATATTGTTCACGTTCCTTTCGAAATACATTTGATGCCTTTTCTTTGCAAACTGTGTCATTTTTCAGTTGTTCTTGACAGTCTTGTAAAGCGATTTCAAGAGAAATTGAGTGTTTTTCTAATTTAGCAAAACTCTGTAAAAGCTCAGTGTAAATCTCTTTACTTACAAATTCAGTTTGTTCAGAAAGCTTTTGTGCAAGACAGTCACATTCCATGACTTTATGAAGATATAAGTAAAAGGGCCCAAATTTTGGTTAAATTTTCAGTGATCTCATCTAAATCAGATGAGATTGCAAAATAGAACACATAAAAATCTTTAGGCCCACACATTCTTGCAAAAGCGATTTCATATCATGTTGGAAATTCTGCCTTATCAGATTTCAAGTCATCAAGTTCTCTTCAAGAGATTCATCCGTACTTTAAATCTGCATGCATTTCTTGCTTAAGTTCATGTATCAAATGCGAAATATCATTCTGTGTACTTAAGGCGCAAGGTGGCATCTCTAAAATGTCTTAACTAGGATTTCCATATCTTGCGCAGTTGGTTACGAGTTGACAGAGGTCGTTTGAATGTTTTACACATGCTTGGATTGGACTATTTCTTTCGTGATTGATGTTATTTGTCATGACATCATATGCTTGTCTACCTTTTGCTTACTGATTTAGACACTGGTAAGGAAAATCTATGTTTGAGAATATTTGGCTTGTTTTTACAAATGATTTTCTCCACTTTTTCTTTCTTATTTTCATTTGCTGTGCGATTGAATTTCATATGCGGGTTGGGGGTTTAAAAAAATTTCATAAAGGACTTTTAACTTTAATTGTAGTCAAAAGGTTTCCCTAACTCTTTTATACAATTTTGATCGACTCTCTGCATCAAGAGTTGAGTCTCCTTCCTATGGGGACGAGTCTATTTGCAGGATCAGATTGGTGATGTGGGATCGCATACAAACATGGTATCTTATTTTGGAGCTTTTGAGGTCACCTTGGATTGGACAAAAGGTAGGTCTTCCATTAAATGTAGGGCATTTGGGTGCTAACATATGAATGGTTTGTGATGATTGACTCAGTTTGTAAACAAATTTCATCAAAATACTTTTTCGGGTTTTCCATTTGAATTCTTATTTGTCAATATCCTTTTCTTCCTTAAGCTTCAAATCCGTTATTACCTTTGTTTTCTCCTTGACAAGACCTTCGTAATGTGACTTGGTTAAAAGACTCTGTTTGACTAACTCATCATGTTTCTCTTTGACAACAGAAATTTCGTAGGCTTTCACTTTTAAACCTTCTTTTATGTCAATTTCTTTTTGAGCTATTAGTCCTAGAGCTTCATTTAACTTATGTTCAAGTTTGTCATAGTCAACTGTACGATCATTAAAGGCCTTGTACCTCTCAAACTCAGTCTGTTTATTTTGAAGTGCAACTAAGCAACTATCCCGAATACTATTAGATTCTCCTAGAGTTCTACTAGTTTCCGCAAGAATAGATTTGCACTCAGTTAACTCTTGAGTCAATGTTGCATTTGCTTTCTTTAATTGCTTTTGAATCTTTTTATTTTCATCGACATCAAGCTTTAAATTAGCAATTAAATTAGCAAGTGCAACACGCTCATCATCACATTCTACATCATTTTGGTCATCCTGAATATCATTATCACACATATCCGGTGAGTCAGAAGTGACATTACTATCACCCGTTTCCACTGCACATGTGTTACTGATGGATTCAGATTGGTCAAAATGTTGTATGTCATTGGCAAACACATTATCATCAGTATCGTATTGTACCTGTTCCAATGGCTCAGCGTCTGTGCCTGAGTCTGCATTAGGAACCTCCTGAATCTTTGCCATGTAGCTGTAATGTGCTTCCAACTCTTGTTCATCAATCTCTTCATCCGTGTCTGCTAGCCAGTCAGATTGCTCTGCTTGAAGTTGAACACCTTTCTCAGCTTGTTTACACAGCAACATCTTTTCCTTGTGATACGTGGAGTCTTTAACCCGTTTTGGCTTTCTGCATTCCTTAGCATAATGACCAAATTCCTTGCAGTTAAAACACTGTATCCCAGACTGTTGCACTACTGGACCACCTACAGTTTCCCTAGCCCCAACAACATTCACTGCCCTCTGATTCCCAAACTGTCCAGTCTGATTGTCATTCCTGTACCTTGGAGTAGTATCCACATTCTTGTTTCTGGTGTTTGAGGAAGTTCTAAGGTTGTTGTTGGTAGGTTTGTAGAGTTTCTTGAAGTACTTTGCAATGAGAGCCAAATTTTTCTGCATGTCCTTATCCTTCTGAGCTTGTTCAGGATCACTGTCTTCGCCTTCAGAAAGCTGAACTTTCAGGAATTTGGTGGTTTGGTTGGTTGGCTATCTCTTTGCCTTTATATCTTGTAGTTGCATGAGATCTGGTTGGAAGTGAAGCTTTTGATGTTGGTGCATATGATTTGTGAGGTTTGGTTTTTTTAATGATGATAATTCGGCGTCTTGAAAGTGTTTGAGCAGTAGCAAACATGTGCTAATGGGTTAGCATTCTTGGCCATTCTTTCAGCACAGTGTTCATTAACTTCTTTCGGTATTGTTTTTTCTTTCAGATTGTAAATAGCATATGGTATGAAACCTTCATCCAACTTGTGTTGTTGCTTTCACATTATGACAAATTGGACCACTTTGGTTGATGTTGCTGAAGAAATTGAACATTGACTTGCATCGTTGCAACTGTCAAATTGTTTCTGATCATTTCATTCATCATTTTGTAGAATCGTGTGTAGTAAGACTCAATTGTTTCTCCATCGTGAGAGGTGAATTGACCAAACTCCCAAAATAAGTTTGTCTTGACATCTTGAATATTCAGTGATTCACCTTGTTGTAGCCTTTCGATGGCTTCCACACTTTTTTTCCCGTGAGCTGTCTGACATGATCAACAGTTGAGTATATTTGTTCCTAATTCAGTCCAATATCAAATGATAGCTTCTTTTCTGATTCATAATGAGCTCTGTTCTCGGGAGTCATATTCGTAACAGTCTCGACTGTTGTTTGTTCAGGAACTGCTGGAGAATCCTCTGTAGCAGGAACAGCTGGTGTTGTGACAAAACGTTTGGATGTATGGGACCTTTAAAGAATGCACTTCTGTAAAGCATCCACCATTTGGTCTTGTATCAATGTATCGGGGTAAGAACCGTGATCCGCCATTGTGCATAGCGTTATGTTGCAAGCATGCGTGGATGATCCCCTTGAACCTGCTGCCATTATGTTGTTATGCATTTGACTGTCGGTTGTGGAAGTTACACTTGGAGTTGTCATGATGAATGATTAAAGAATTATGAAGTGAAAAATGATTGAAGGATCTTAAGTGTTATGAGGTGTTGATTGGATTGTGGTTTTAATTGAAAGTAATTAATTTCCACGGGATTTTACAAGTCAAGGATTTAAACCGAGAAATTGAGTTCTTTCGCGGGATTTTACAAAATCGAGAGAAAACCGTGAAAAGTTAATTGTTGTTGTTAAAGTTTGTTGATTATGTGTCCTTGTAGTCCAAATTAAAGTCCAAAGTCCTTGTATTTAGTCCATGAAGTTTGTTTGTCTTGATGTGATGTTTTGATTAAGCGGTGATTAATATATATTCCCAAATTCGGGAAATTAGGGTTTCAAAACATGTGTTTTCAATGGACAAAACGCAATGACTTTAGTCAAAACGCAAGAGTTCTTGGTCAAAACGCAACACTTGATCAAAACGCAACACTTGATCAAAACGCAACAATTGATCAAAACGCAACGTGTCTACTCAAAACGCAACGTCTACTCAAAACGCAACGTGTCTACTCAAAACGCAACGTCTACTCAAAACGCAACGTGTCTACTCAAAACGCAACACTTCTTGGACACAAAACGCAATGGATAAAAAATTTGGGCAGAGTAACGTTTTAGTCAAAACGCAATGATAATCTTCAAAACGCAACCTGTGGAGACAAAACGCAATGGTCAAAACGCAGTGACTCAAAACGCAGTGACCAAAACGCAATGGTCAAAACGCAGTCTCTTTTCTTCAAAACGCAATGTCTCGATACTCAAAACGCAACCAAGAAATTTTGTCAAAACGCAACAAGAACTTTGTCAAAACGCAATGACGAAACTTTTCTTCTAACTTGCGAATAAGCCCAAATCTTCCAACTTGCTTATGAAATAAGCTAACCACTACCCTAAACAAGCTATTACAAGTATTCTAAACAAGAAAGTACAAAGATTTAACACTTTAACCACGAAAATATAAATCAAACCATGGTTTTTGCTTGTTCTTTCTATTTCGAACCAAACAACAAAAATGATACACGAAATTCGACTGTTTTAAACCACGAATCAAACACGAAACACCCGAGGCTCTTGATACCAAATGTCGGTAACCCTTTATCACTTCACTTCAATAAGATTAACAAGAAAATTAGGAAGAATGTAGAGAGAGAAAGTTAGAGAGAAAAATGGAATTGGATGATTAACTTGAAATGTTACAAATGAACCAACCACCTCACCTTCCTTGGTGAGGTGTATTTATAGGCTTGCATGCCTTTAGTAATTCTACGGGCCGGGCTCGGTTTTACTTGGGCTTTCGCCCGATACACGTGACCGATTAGATTACAAATAAGAGCCCGTTTACCCGTCTAGCCTATTACAACGTATATTAATTTAGTGACTGAGACCTAATATAATTATGAACGAACTTCCATTGTTCAACTCAATATTTTGAGGCTAACATCGTAACCTCTCAAATCGAAGAGAAAAACGTGACGGATCACGCTGTAACCACCCTTTAGCTGGTTAAGGATTTTTCGAAGCCCAAAAACATCGTTTTCTATGATTTATTGACACTTTTCAGTATTTTTGGAATTTTTCGCCGCTGATTCCAAATCAAATCATTCACGGTTATCTAGTGATCTGTAAATCCCGTAATTAATTATAGGTTTTGATCATAGTCCGAGTAAAATCCCGTGAACGTTAATTGATTCAAATCCACAACAACAATCACTTTACCCACTAAAGATCCTTGTTTATCATTTCACATCACTTTTGCAATGTCGACTCAACAAGACATTTATGCAGCCGGTTCTGAAAACCGCCCTCCTATGCTTAACAAAGAGAACTACATTCCATGGTCATCACGTCTTCTTCGGTATGCTAAGAGTAGACCAAATGGAAAGTTAATCTACAACTCCATTATGAATTGGTCCTTATGTCAGCGATGATTCTCTGACACCAGGTGATGCAGAACGTGAGTGACCTGTTCTTGAAACGTTTCATGAACAAACCGATGATGAACTCACAGTAGCAGAAATTAAACAGATGGAAGCAGATGATCAAGCTATTCAGACCATTCTTCTCGGTCTTCCTGAAGACATCTATGCTGCTGTTGATAGTTGTGAAACTGCTCAGGAAATCTGGTTACGTGTGCAACAAATGATGAAAGGTTCTGATATTGGAATTCAAGAAAAGAAGGCTAAGTTGTTTAATGAATGGGAAAGGTTTACTTCCACTGATGGGGAATCGATTGAGTCTTACTATCACCGTTTCTCAAAATTGATGAATGATTTTAAGAGAAACAAACACTTTCCTGAAAAGATTGCTAGTAATCTAAAGTTCCTAAACAACTTACAACCAGAATGGAGTCGGCATGTTACTATTGTTCATCAAACGAAGGACTTGCATACGACAGATTACACTCAGTTGTATGATTTCTTGAAGTACAATCAAAAGGAGGTTGATGATCAAAGAGCTGAACGACTTGCAAAAACACATGATCCGCTAGCACTCATGGCAAATTCCAACAATTTTTAACTATCTCAAGCTGTTTCACCAAGATCAACCATCACCAAGTACCTACATGCAACAACCACAACCCATCAACAACAACTATAACCCACAACCATCATTCAACCAGAACTACATGCAACAACCAATGCCAAATCCCGAAGACATTACAGATCCCACAACCGCAATGAACATGGCACTCGCTCTAATGGCTAAGGCATTCAAACTAAACTACTCAACACCAACCAACAACAACCAGAGAATTTCATCAAACCCTCGTAATCGGCAGATTGCTCAACCGGGTATGAATATGGGTCAAGACAGACAGATGCGGATGGTTGGAGCTAATGGTGGGAATCAGTTTAGACAGTATGCTGGGCAGAATGTTGGGTATCAAAATGGGTATAATGCAGTACAGAATGTCGGGAATCAGGTTGTTCAAGATGCAGTTCAGAATCAGGGTGTTCAGAATATTGGTAATCAGAATGGGCAAATTGGTGTTCAGAATATTGGGAATGGAAATGTTGTAGCAGCACGGGCTGAGGGTAATGCGCCTGGGAATAATGGTAATCAGATAAGGTGTTACAACTGCCGTGTATTTATTAAAGTGATGGTCATTAAATATTCTCGAGTCTTGTATAAGTAAATCATAGTTTATGGGAATTTAGTTAAGCTAGTTGGGCCTAGTTGTCGGGCTCAAGCCCATTTGTGTTAAGATCCGGCCCAACACAAAGCCCACAAGAATAGTCCTCTCTTGTAACTATTTATAGCCCTCTCCAAGTGTGGAGAGGGTGTTGCTTCTCATTTTTCTTTTGTGGAATAAGTAACCATTTTTCTTTTTACTTTCTCTCTCTAAAATCTATTTTTCTTATTTTTATGTTTTGGTGATGAAATGATATCCTAACACCAGGCTTCAGCAAAAGTCTCACCGAATCTTTGTTGAAATCTCGTGATTTCATTTCGAAGATTGGTAGTCTTAGAAGGAGGAAAGAAATGGTTCACGAACTTGGACACAAGATCGTTCCAAGTTGTGATAGAATTTGGAGGTTCTTTTTCAAGCCAAGTCCGGGCTGCTCCTTCGAGAGAAAATGGAAACAACATCAACTTAATAACATCGGGTGGAACTTGATTAAGTTTCACCGTTTGAGTTATTTTCGTAAAACGTCGAATATGAGAATGAGGATCGTCATTCTCAAAACCGTGAAAAGAGATAGCGGTTACTAGATTAAGTAAACCGGTCTTCAATTCGAATTGATTAGCGAGAATGGGGGTACAACAATTGCATCCCCGACACCATCGGTAGGTGCCTGAAGTAATTCCTCCATCGAGCGGAGGTCGGGTATCGGACCCTGAGGTGGAGCTTGTCCAGCCATATCGTCTTCTTCTAGATCAAAAAGGAGTGACGGTTCACTTCGATTCCTTCGACTTATTAACTTTTCGGGATCTTCAATAGGAGATAAAAGTCGTCTAGCGGAAGAACGTGTGCTCATGCACTATTTAGAAAGATAGAATAAAAATATAGAAAAAGAAATAAGAAAAATATTTTTTCGGTTTTTATATAGAAAATAAAAGGAAAATGTTTTTGATTTTTAATATAAGAAAAGAAAATGAAAATATTTTTGGATTTTTATTGATTTTATATATATTTTTTATTTTTAATAGGATACAAAAATAACTTTCAAGGAGAAAGGATCTTCAAGGCGTCAACCGCGAAACAAAACGTGATGATCGTAACAAAACCTCCCCGGCAACGGCGCCAAAAACTGATTCGCACGAAACGTGCTCGTCGAGTAATAGTATATATAAGTTTCCCGTAGGATGTGAAAATTGCTTGAGGACAAACAATAATCAATCTTTCGGAGTCGAAGTCCCAACGAGGTTTGAATTGAAAATTCACGATTATGTTTTCGAAGAATAATGCTTGATTATCTTTTAAAGTTTTTGGTTTAAAGACTATTTTTAATACTAAGAAAATTATACTAAAATTAATACTAAAAATTATACTTAAACAATTAAGCAAAAATGATCTAAAAGATTATAAAGATGCAAATGCTTGCTAAGTGATGTGTAAAGTTCATTAAGTGTGAATTAAGGTTTATTAACGAATTAACGTCCTTAGAAAAGATAGTTATCTCACAACGTTGGCTTATTTTGACAAAAACCTCTTAAAAAGATATTAATTACTAGATGTGTAGTTTAACTATTTTTCCGGATTTTGCCCTTTAAAATATTTAAACCACAAATCTAAATAATCCAAAATTATTAATCAATTAAACCTTTTTCAAATCCACACTTAATTCCCAATTCACAATTTCACTTAACAAGCACTAATTAAACTACTCGCTACTCATAATGATCAAATAAGCAAAGCAAAACATTTTTATTCTAAGCTACACTAATTAATTGAAAAAGGATAGAAAATGGAACCGAATTGAAGACCCGCAATTAAACGAATACCACCCGATTTATTTAGCTAAAGCAAATAATCAAATTCGGTCTAGCTAAATAAACCCTTAAGCTCCACGCCTCATGAGTTGACCGGTACCAAAAAGTGAAATTACACACAAAAACACAAACTGTTAACAAAATAGTTTATAATATGCAAATCTCATTTTAAACCAAATGCAGGAAGGCCAAACTCTTCTAATCCTAATTCGTAGCCTAATGGAGGACCAAAACCAAATGACCTATTAACTAAATTGAAAGCCTAAGATCCAAACTGAGGTCCTAAGTTCAAGTGAGGCCTGATTCACTATGTCCTAATTCTTAATAAGCTCTACTAGGCCCAAATTGCAACTTAATACTAATAAGCCAGAAATAAGCTCACGCTAATAAGCACACACAAAAAAGCTACAACTCAGGATTAAGCCATGAAAACGATTACTGAATAAGCACTTTTCATTCAATCGATATAAGCTATCCTAAAGAAAAACACTTAAATCGATTAAGCACTTAGTAATCTTTTAACAAAATAAGCCACGTACCAATTATTTCTATCACCATCTTAAATGAATAAGCTCAAACTGATCCTATTAAGCAAACGAGATTAAGCAGAATTCGATATTTAAACTTCAATCCTTAATAATAAGCCAATGATTTCGAGATCTACAACCTTAATGACTAAATAAGCAAAAATACTAAACGTGATAAGCTAAAATCTAAATCAATAAACAAACATAAGCAGCAACTATAAGTCTAAATAAGCTAAAAGCACTTAAACTTCTCAAATTACCAAACGTAAGCTCACTCTAAACCAAATAAGCTATTTAGAAGCTTATCTTAACAGAAAATATGAGCTTCTAATAAAACTAAAACGATATAAGCACAATAATAAGCTATATTCGAGCTTATTATTTCGAAAAGTGCTTAAAAACGATTGAGAATGAATTGAATGATCCTGGAGAGCTTAAAGGAGTCATTTTCTAAGCCTTTAAGAACTTTTGAGAATAAAAAGCTGCAATAATAAGCATGAAAAGATAGCTTATAGAATAAGCTACACAAAAACAAAGGTTTAATAATAATTAAGCAAAAAAAAAATCAAACCGAGATCTCTAATAAGCATCAAACCATTTTTATTACATCATCTTAATAAGCTTACGAAATAAGCAAGTACAATAAGCTCGAAAAACATAAATAAGCTAAAACTATACTAAAATAAGCTAAAAACTAAAACTAAAAGTATGAAAACTAAAATTCCTAGGTAATTAAAATGAAGGGGGGCGAGTGATATTTATAAGGGTGTGAGGGGTAAAAATTTTAAATTTTGCACCAATGATTGGGGCATTATTAGCCAATCATTGGGAGTCACACGGATCGAGGTACGAGGTAGAAGGAATCCAGCCATTAGAAATGTGACACGCATCCCATCTATCTGCTTCCTTTAAACGCAATAATTGTACACTGTTGGATCATTTTTTTTGTAAATTAGAATTGCAATTTGTGAATTGCTTTTGAAAGATGTAAACAACCGCCACGTATCGATACATTATTGGCCCCTTCCAATCACTAGTGCGCCATCACGTGTTCAGCTATGAATTATTTATCTTTCACATGACAAATACGTCACCTGACGTCACCATTTTCATAATTCAGATTTAAGTAATTCATGTTGGGCTTATCATTATGCTTTTAAGCTTGTTTGGGCTGGTCCGGCCCATTAAACAAATCCGAGGGCACCGTAAGACTCATTTTTTTGTGCTCTTTCCATCGGTATGCTCGGGGGACTTTTCACGAGTTTGTCTTGATCTTGAATATTAGGCATTCTTGATCGCGATGAACTCGTAATTACCCGTTTTTGCTCTGTTTTCAATTATTTTTACCTGCAAGACATAAAAATACCAAACAAGCATATTTGTAAGATAATTATCCATATTTTAGCATTTTTAGTCCGATTAGTAGTGTTTTACAGGGTATAAATAATGTGTGTTTTAGCACACATCAGTAACCCTGTGCAACCAGCCTTGCTTTGTTTCTAACAACAATACCTCTCTCATCTTTCTTGTTCCTGTAGACCCATTTTGTCCCAATGGCCCTCTTGCCATATGGTAAATCAACCAAAGTCCAAACCTTCTGCAATTTAAACTATAGAAGCTCATCCTGCATTGCTTCTATCCAGCTTGGATCTGTCAAAGCTTGAATCACCTTCTTGGGTTCTACTTGTGATAGAAAACAAGCAAACAGACAAGTATGAAGGTCTTCATGAGTTTTCCCTTCATAAACAGCACTAATAAACCCTTGTTCATTTGTAGTCTTTGTCATTCTCCTTGTCTGTACACCAGACTGTACATCACCAATCACATGATCAAGTGAATGATCTTTATGGATTCTTGTATTTGGAGTAGAAGGAACTGGATATGTGGTAGTAATGTTGCTCATATCCACTTCTGTTTCATCACCAAAGAAATCAGCATGTGTGGCTTCAAGTGTAGCATTATCTCCTAAAGAAAACATGTCTGGTTTAGTATTAATACTTGGCCTAGCAGTATTAACATCTTGAGTACTGTTTTCAGGCCTCTCTTGATCATCAATTCCACTTTCTTTACTTACACCTTCATCATCCTTCTTTCCAGCATCACTAGAAGGTTGTGGTTCATCATTGCTAGCATTCTTTGAAGAAGAATCAAATAGTGAACCATCTTTCCACAGTGGCATCAAAATGTAGTCTTGGCTAGATCCTGTCTCCTTGCTAGAAAGAATTGTACCAACACTTTCTTCTATACCTACAGAATCATTAGAGTTTGTACCTGCAACAATTGGTACATAATTTATTGATTTTGTTAGAACATCAATATCAAACAGCTACTTTGGCCCATCACTTGCAATAATAGGCTTATCCTCCAAGAACCTAATATGCAAGTTTTCTTTTACTTTCTTAGTTCTAATGTTGTATACCCTAAATGCCTTACTATTTAATGAGTATCCAATAAAGAATTCTTCATATGACTTTCCATCAAACTTGCTCAAATAATCTAAGGTATTAAGAATGGTAACATGACACCCAAATGGTCTCATGAAGCTTAAAGCAGGTGTTATATAATATGGGAAAAGGAAAGGGAGGCGATGAATGTATTTAATTTTCTAAAAATTAAAAATAGAGTGAGTAGTCAAATGGGCTGAAATGACTAAAATACCTTCGAATTTGATAGTCATATTTAGTCAAAATAACGGTCAACGAAAAATTAGACCAAAAGTGAAATGGGTTGTCGGGTATTGGTGTGGATCCGTAAGATTTTTAAAAAATGGACCAAAAGTGTTAAACTCAGTAAACCACGTGGACTAAAAATGTAGTTTGACACATCATGCTTTCCACCCCAAAACATTTAAAACATGTAAAAAGGGGAATGTGAGAAACTCACCGAAAATAAAAGCATCGATCGAGAAAGTCAACAAAGGAAGAAGAATGACAACAACAATCTCAACCGCGACCTATAATAATAATGGTCCGCGTATAAGAAAATATAATTATATGAAAATGCATATTTTGCATAGGGATAAATATATATTTTCTGACATACATGTAAATCTTATATCGTAGAATCCATGTGCGCGTCAAACTTACTTACTTATACCCACTAAGGGGGTGTTTACTTTTTGCTTAATGTCCTATTTGGTAATGTTTTCTTTCCTACTTAGGAATTATTTTTGTTTCTTTTTGCTTATTCCAAAGTAATATCCTGAATATGCATAGGTCTAAAATCCCACCTCCTCCCTATCTAGGATACAATAAAGACATCTTATACC
>BQNB010122243.1:0-20318 GCA_026074375.1 Tanacetum coccineum
ATTTATAAACGGAATGGATTTAATATAATTATGATGAGGTCCCTATACATATTTAATATATAATACAATTAGAAATACATATAACTCAAGTGGGTGTGTTGGAAGAATGACAAATGCTTTGTCTACATGAAACTTAGGTCATGTGTTCGAGTCTTGTTAGTGACCTTGTTCCAATTCATTTACACTTATTTAATAATCTATTAATTTTTTTATTTCATATATGCTAGCTTTAACATGTAGCTTATGATATTTGTTTATTTTTAACCAAACACTCAATAAAATTATAAGCATCACCTTTGCATCAAAATTAGTTAGCTTATCACTTTTAATTAATGTTTAACTTTTGAGAGAATTGCAAAAATCCTCCTTGTGGTTTGGCCAAATTGCATGTTTGGTCCGCGTGATAACGAAATTGCAAAAATCGTCCGTGTGAGAAACTTTGGTTCCACTTTTAGGGGGTGTTTGAGATTGCTTATTGAAAATAGATTATGCCTTTTGAAAACGAATAATCAAATAATTTGCAAAACGAAGTTTTAAAATATAGTGTTTGGATTTGATTCGGCTGTTTGATATCGCAATAATCAAATAATCAGAGATGTCACGCGACTTTTTTTCAGCTGGCTAAAAAAGGATGAACATGCTTTCATTGTTTGATGGAAAAAAAATAAAGAGTTAGGGGTATCTTTGTAATAATGGCAGCTGAAGAAAATTGCGTTTTCCAAAAGTAAGTAGGTACCTGCTTCTTGCAAACTGCGTTTTGATGGCCCAAAAACGCAAAAAAGTGATTTTTGAAGTTTTTTCCCCAAACATTCAAAACTGATTATCTGTGTTTTCAAAATGAGATAATCAGATAATTTGATGCAAAACGCAATCCCAAACACGCTTTTAGTCCGTTCTCGAACTGGAATGACAAAAATACGCTCTGTTTTTTAATTTTTTTTTCTTTCCTTTTAAATAATACCTTTTTATCTTTTATCTTTATTTTTATCATCGTCACCACCACCATTTAAAACACATTACCCATCACCTACCACCACATCACCATCACTATCACAACCACCTCAGATCCTCGTCGAAAACCATGACCCATCTAATATTTTTGTTTGTTTCAAATACCCAATTAAAATAACCTTGTTTCAATACCATATAGTAATCATGATTTGTCCTATTTATAAATCTATAAGAAAATCTAGTATCCTGTTCATACGAATCATTGTTTTATGTTCATATGGTGGATATTATAATCCAATATCCACCAGGGACAAATCAATTGCAGTCTCAACCATCTACAAACGAAAGGTGCAAATTGTTCTTATAGCCCTCGACAAACTATTGAAAGCATTTGTCTATTAGGTTCGATGTTACCACCTGAGTAGGATGCGTCGTTTAATTCTTTATATGTGAGTGTAAACTCTTCCAGCGAGGTGACGGCACCAACCGTCAAGCGAGTGCGTGTCACGCGCCGGCAAAGCGCGCCGGAGAAGTAAAACGTCACTCTTACCGCCGGATATCCGGCAGTTGAAGATAATGTTAGCGAGTCACGGAGGCGCGTGAGTGACTGTAACGACTTCGCCGGATCTGATTCCATAACTTTAGCATATTCCGTTAAGGTTTTGAGTAACAGCTTAGTTTTAACCAACTCCGGCGAAGTAGTTACCGGCTACGGTGTCGGAATCTGTATCTTCTCCTCCGAACCTCTTTCTCTTGATTGTATATTAGCCCATGACTCAATTGTCACACCCCATTAGATCTTTAAGGTGCTGGTGGTGGCGTCTGGAGTCGAAAGCAATGCTTGGTTTTGAAAACTACCTAGCTGAGACTTATGTTAGTCATATGTTTTAAGAAATTAACATAGGTATCAAGGGGTGTTTGGCTAACCTTATATGATGGGTTTATGAGCTTATTAGCTTATATGTGTTAAATAAGCCGAAATTAAGTTTTTGACTAAGCTTATATGACTAGACTTATGAGCTTATATAAGGGGGGTTTGATACGCCCAAACTTTGTAACATATATAAGGAGGGATGAACTTATATAAGAATATTATATAAAAAGACTTCTATACCCTCATTTAATAAATTCACTCATTTTATTTTTATGTATTTTTTTGTCATTTTACCTTATTAGTTATATAAGCTAAACCAAACACTTAACAAGAGCTTATGAACTCATGTTATATAAGCCATAAGCCACTTATATAACAAAAGCATAAGCCTAATTAATAAGCTTAGCCAAACACTCCCAAGTCGGTCTTTTATAGTAGACCATTTGTTGTTATGAAGGATGTATTCGAAGGGGGTAGGTGGTGTTAAAAATGGCGCCCAAAATTAAAATTTTAAAATTCAATGTGTACGAGTAGTGTGCAAGTTACTTGTAACATTTAATATGTCATCTATATTCTTCTCTTTTTCCCATCTCAATAAATATAAATGACAAATGACTTTTCTACTTAACTTTTGGTCTTTTTTAGTTTACTTTGTCAGAGAGTCGAGGAAGTAAAGAGATGGTAGGTGAAAGTAGGATTAAGTACTAGGAGGAAATAGAATTTCTCGTGAAAGAATACTAACTTTACAATTGGTTGGGTGTAGGAGTTTACCATTTCTTAACTTATCATAATACAATTGTTTTAGTAGCTAGTTCATCAAAGGCATGTTCTCTTTAAGTATCTAAACTGAATTTGCTAAAACTGAACCGAACAGAACTACTAATTCGATTCTCGGGTTGGATATAGGTTTGACTGAACCGAAAACCGAATTCATATAAATATATATATTTTTTATATATTTATATATATAATAGCATTAAAATTTTATCTTAATATAAAAAAACATTTTTTATGCTCGAAATATTTTTTTTGCTAAATATTTATGTAACTATTTTTTTTTAAATAGTGAAATTCGGGCTATTTGGCCAACCCGAGAACCGAACGAATTCAAATTCGTTTTTCGGTTCGGTTGAACTCTAGTTTGGTTTGGTTCGATTTGATTTTCAAGTTAACCAAATAAAAATTAACCGAACAACCCGATAACCGATCCGATCAACACCCTTACTTCTCATTGTGCTCATTCGGCCCACCTACAATATAACTGGTCAAAGTGTAAATTTGAATAATGTTCAAGATAGAAGAGTTAGGATCAATGTTTTAAAAACCAGGTTGACCCGGCGTGAACCGGCTCGGAGACCGGTCCGGATGAGACCGGGTTCTTGCTTGTTTGAGAACCGGATTGAACCGCCGGTTTTTCGTTGACCCGGGTCGACCCGGTTTAATAAACCCGGACGGGTCATGACTTTTTATTAAAAAAATATAACAAAATCTTTTTTTCTCAAGAATTTTTCTAATTTTAATGGATAAATTGAAGTGATGAGGACTATTGTTAGTTAAAATCTTATAAATGAGTAACTTAAAGTTATAAACTAACTTATAAACACCAACTAAGTTTTAATATAGATTGTTATAACTTAGATTTATATTAATTGTTGTTGCAAATATTTGCTATATTATAATAGAAATAGAACTTAAAATAAAGCTTATCGGTAGAGTCTTAATATTTTTCATCGGTTTCAATCGAATGAAGAAAATAAATCGAATAAATTATGAAATTACACAACTTTACATATTAAATATAGAAAAAAGTATACATATGTATAAAACCGGTTCGACCCGGCGGTTCAACCGGTTGAACCGGTGACCCGGTGAACCGGTGATTAAACCGGGTCGATTAAAAAACCGGGTTTTAAAACATTGCCAAAATAAGCATTGGGTCCCAATGCATTGTGTTTGTAGTTATTGCTTGTAATTGTATTGTTGCTTTTTTTTAACTCATCCATATGCCAAGTAAATAAGTTATCCTTAGACTTCACAAAGAAAGACATTCTTAGTTGTTGTCATGACTTTAATCATTGTTTTGAAAACCGGGTTTTAATTGACCTGATCGAGTCAGCGGATCACCGGGTTACCGCTTTAAAAATGCACATCAACGACCTTGCATTCTCTTTAGACCATTCGTCAAAGAAAATAGTGTCATCCACGAAAGAATATCACTGGTTATGTTTATATCGATTTGAGAGGATTGCAATGGTTATGAAAGAACGTGGTTCAAGTATTGGACTGGGCTACAAATCGGGCCAACTAGTAGATGAGTTGTAGTAATAGAGCCCATCCCATGTTCAAAGAATTAAATCAAACATATTACTCTTTTTGTCCTAAAATCATTTTCTAACTTTTTTTAAGCATATCTCAAATTAATTTTTCACTATTAAAAATAAATAAAAAAATTTAATCTAGATTACCAACTTTAATTAAAATAGTAATTAGTTATAATTTTTGAGTGAGGAGCAGGATATACTGTTTAGAGTGCCAAAGTTCCATCACCTTCCTACAACAACCACTCGTTAGTTTCTGCTGGTACGTAACATCTGCTTTTTTTCCTTCATCAGTTTATTTAGTTTCGTGATTCATGATTATTATTTGATGAACACACACCAGGTGTTCGATTAAATGCAATTCTTTGATGTTGTTGTTTTTTTAATGAACACTAACTGTTCGATGAAATGTCCCAATGATAATTTTTTTTGTTAAAGTAATTTAGTGATTCATATTTTGGTGGTGTTTGGGATTGCTTCTTAATCATCTTATGAAAGACCCCTCTTACAAGTATGAACATATATGCGCACAAACAAAGACCCCTCTTACAAGTATGAACATTTGTTAGTGCAAATATTACCATATTTAATCTATACATTCTCTTTGTTTGATTAATGACATAATATAATAAACTTGGTAAATATAACTTTAATTGTATAAAGTTACTCGTTATCTATATTTGTCTCAAATACATCATCACATCTCGACATCTCGAGTCTTCGTCTGTTACAACACATGTTCGTACATGTTTGTTATGTTGCATTATGATCAAACCTCATTTCACATTTTGCACTTACAAGTAATTTTATAAATATGCATCATTATTCTAATACTTGATAAAATACATTTTATTTTGGCATGCACTCAACTAGACATATTATTTTACAAATGTTTAGTTACACTTTTAAATATACAAGTTTACTTTTTTACTTTAAGAAAATAAAAATGTATTTTACATCATGCATGTCATCATACATATAGTTGACCTTTATGTATTGTCACATCATATCTTTCCATATCTTGCAAAATCTCTCAAAGATTACAAAAGATTTTTCTTGATTCAGATGAACAGTAGCCGATTCCATAGGAGCGTCACCGGTTCCATTGGATTTACAAGCCGGTTCCATTGCTACAGAGTCGCCGGTTCTGTTCAGCTTTTCAGATAAATAAAGAATCATTTTCAATCCGTTTTTCACCTCTTTTAACACACTTTCTCCATCATTTTTCACACATATAGATCTGTAAGAATGCATCCATAAAACCCCATGATCATAATGCATCTAACTCTCATTTTGTTGTAAGCATACACCCGAAATGATTCACCGAATCAAGCATCAAGATCTTTGCCCATCTACATCACGAAGCAGAGTTTTTGCCTTTTCATCCTTCACCAAGCCTATACATAAAGAAGATCTACAAGACCAGAGATCTAGTTTTATTCATCTTTATGATAGATTCCCATCAATGGAAGTTCGTTTAGATCATCATTCATTCATTTGCATTTATCAATCAAACACCATGTAATATGTAGAGGTTACATGGGTTATTTCTAGCGGGTTGGAATATGGGTTGTATTGTTGTGTTGAAAAGGGTGTTGGGTTGGTTCTACCCTTTGTATAAGAACCCGGTATTTAGCTTTGTAATGGATAAAGTGTAAGCGACGATGGGTTGGTTCTTCCGGTGATAGGACTAGTATTTGTTAGTACCGGCATTAAAGTGTAAGCAATGTTGTGTAAGTTTCTCGCAGGACAGGAGTTTGTTGATCTAGTAAAGAATCTCGAGTTGGGTACTCGAGGGTGAGTGGGAGGTAGGGCGGAGAGGAGCTCTGATTAGTGACCGAACACTATAAATCGTAGTGTTTGGCTTTGCTTTCTCTTTTTCAACATACTCGTCATCCTTTACTTTATAATCATGGTGTTGCTTGTGTCGTTACTATGTGCTTGTTTAGGTTTGTTCATTGGTTCATATAGTCATGACTATTATTTTGTAACGGTTCATATTCTAGTTTCATTGTTTGTTCGGGTATTTGATGCAAAACTTTTAAAATTTTAATCGGAAACGTATTCACCCCCCTTTACGTTTTCCACAATTGGTATCAGAGCCATGTAGCTCTAGTTTTCAAAACAAATAGTTTTCAAAACCGAGTACGATCTGTGTATCAAACTATCCGAAAAGCCAGACTTAATATTAAAAGTATGTCGTTGTTTTATTCTTAGAAGTTTTGATTGTTGAATATCGTTGTTATACAAGCTTGAATAAGGTCTAAAATCTGATATATAAGTTTACCTTAAAGCCTACCAAGTGTTAAATCTTTTTGTCTGGTCAAAATAAGCGTTTTTAGAAAATTCGTTCAAACCGGCGGTTCTGTTCGATAACAAGCCGGTTCTATTCAAGGAACAAAACCGGCCAGCCGGTTCTACAGTACGCTTTGAAAAAATTTGATCAACTTCAAAAGGTACTGAGTATAGGTTTAAGTGAGTCAAAATTTCAAAATACTACAAAGTGTCCAAAATTTTAAATTTCAAAACTTTTGAGTCGGACAATTTGGGTTGGTATCCTTTAAATATTGCCCTTATTGAAATTAAAAGTATTTTAGTCACTAATCAAGCTTGGTATACATCGTTATATTCAACACAAGGCGAAAAGAATTTTTCGTATGATATGTTATATGATTAGTCGTTCTAGTTTGCATTGCTTGTATATATTGATTGTATGCCTATCTCTCATTGCATTTGAGCTTACTTATTTGTGAAAAATAAATGTCAACCTTGTCTTGTATGTTCCTTCGCTTGTATGTCAATTTAAATTCTTAAAGGAAATAATTCGGTGTCTAAAGGAGTGTTTGGGTTAACTCTTATCTTTGTCAAAAATGTGTTTCCGTAGATGATTTGTCAACCCATATTAGTCATGATATGATTATAATGTGTGATATGCTATATGATTACTTGTTGCATCTTATTTAGTATTAAATATTATTTGCATCTCATATGTGAGCTTGTTGTTTTCATGTATCATTAATGTTTGGGATAACATGTTACTTATGTGTTAGCTTTCCTATTTCATGAATATGCATACTAAATCTTATTCTAGGTTGCGTGTACTTCATGTAGGCATATTTATCATTCCATACTTATGCTATATCAAAATCTTAGATCATCTCAATTTCTTAATAAAACCTTGAGAATAAGACTAAGGATGCTAGGAAAATATTTTGATAAAAATTATGCTCATCAAAGTGGGATTGGCAACTTGAATATTTCATCTGAAATACTCAAGTAAAAATGAAGTGTAATGATGTCTTGTTGTAGTTTTAAAAGTGTTTTTCAAAGCGGGTCAAAGTAATAAGTTATTAATTTGGTTAAAACGGGTTAAAACTAGTGTTTGGCAAAACCCATAAAGAAACTTTATGCGTTCATTTAGACCAGTGTGTACTTGATATTTAAGCATGTATTTTAAGAATAAATTCTGGAAGTTCTCGTTAATTACTCCTTCACATATAACTTATAAATACCAAGTACTATATTAATAGGGAATTTCATAATCATATGAGGCCTCTCCGGGGTGTCGTATCGACGAGTTGTGGATTCACGATTTAAAGTGTCCTGGCACCTCATACGTTCACTACATGACCTCTAAATTATGATAGCCCAAACGATAGTATGATAACCCATTCAAAATTAATTGTTCAAATTACATACTCTAAATATCAAACTGTAGTAATTACATACCACTTGCCGAACAGCCCGAGTTTAGGAAGTTAGTACCTACACGGTTTTCATGTTATTTCAAGATATGGAAGGCAGTTTCGCTCTATTTTTGCGTTTGTATAAGATTAAAACAACAAAGTTTTGTATAAAATGGGTCATTTTAGGAATTTTGCATAAAATTAATTCATTATGAAATTAGATTGTGCCACCCGGTCCAATTTACCAATATAATTGAGCCCTAGGCTTCATGTAAAGATGGTCTCAGTGGATTTGTAAAATACAATTATCAACTTTTAGTATAATAACAAAAGACAATTTTTTTTATCATGGCGTTTTCGCCAAAATTCTATATATTTTTTAAAGAAAAAATGAGGCATTTTAAAAATACTTCGTTAAATCTTATCTAAACATGTCGACATTGTCATTTCATCTTGTCAATCCTCCTAATCCCCCAAACACCACTAATGCTATGTTTTCCATACTAGTAGTAAACATGATCTTTCTTTTGTTGGTTTATCATGGCATCTTGGATTGCATATACATATGTTGATTATATGTTCTTGTTTGATTATTTTATTTGTCGTCATCTTGGTGTTTGATAACTATTTAATTATTTAAAAAAGAATGTATAATCCTTAGGAAATGTTTTGTCTCATTTTTAGATGCTTTTATGATTGTATTCATGATACTAAATGTTAAGACTTAATCATGACTTGCATGATGTTTGCATTTGAAGTAATTTTGTCTCCTATATGATGTCTCGTATGATCTCATTATTTGTTGTTTTGATACATGATGATTTTGATATGTCTATGTTTGGTAGTTCTTGTTGCTTGTTGGCATTTCTTATATATATTCGTATGATGGTCTAATTTTCACATGCTTGAACATGGTTTGTATGATATTTGCATCTTGTTCCATATATGAGATTGCTACATGATTTATTTGCCTCTTTTGCTATTATGTTATGTCAAAGTATTTTTTTGTATACTTGTAGAAGTCTAGGATCTTCCTTTTGAAGCCACATTATTTTAATTAATAACCAAAATCGACAAATAGCGATAAGAACAACTATAAACAAGGATTAATACTTGTGTTTCAGATATAACACGAACTCAAATGCTATATAAGGTAAATTGTGCCCATTTATTTCCTTTGGCATACCTTTCGCTGTCTTATCTTGTGTTTGGATGAAACTATTTGGAAACATGTTATTGAATGATGCTCGTATGTCTCATATCGTTTTGTATGAATTCCTGATTGCTCTGTTGTAAATAAATCATTTATGCTTTCGGTTTGGTTTATGAATTCAGGATTTCGTGTCTTTCATTTTCTCTTTTCTAGAATTAGGAGCGTTTGGTATAATAGAAAATTATAGGATCTAAGCGATAAATCTTTTCCATGAGCCTTTTGCATTATCAAGAAACTCCATTTAATCACTATCGCAAGCGAAAAATAGGTTTAGAAATCATTTGGAACATTTTTAGAATTTTTAAGATTTGAGGAACCTTGTCTGCAGGGGCCGGTTCCATCTGCAGCAAAGCCGGTTCCATTGAGCCAATGGAACCGCCGATGCCGGTTCTACAGTAGGCATTTTGCCGTTTGGGGTAGTTAACTTTTTAATCCAACTCTTTAATTAGGTTCTTTATACTTGTATTAAGGTCGCGCAATAGTTAGTTTTGACTTATCTAGCTCTTAAGTCCTTCTAAAACTCATAGAACTATCCAATATGTTTCGAACGCATACTATGACTTTTTAAGCTAGTTTCAACATTTGTCCTCCTCTTTGCTTAGCTTAAGAGTATTCCTATCTTTGTGTCTATTTGCGAACGTGTCTTGATTGCATATTCGTCTATCTATATGTCTACTTGTTAACTCTTTCGTGTAATAATACTTGAATAAGTTTCTTTCGTGCTTGTTGGTATAAATGTTTGAACTATCATGTTGCAAAATGATATTCTTACTTTTTGCATTAAACTTCAAACTAACCCATTTGGAATTTTATAGGATCGATATCTTTATCAAGCTAATTTGTGCTCATTCGCACATTTATCATTCTTTGATTCATATTTTTCATTAGATATTCATGCATATTCATCATCACCACTTTACTAATAAGCATACATTGTTAGTTGCTTGCATTGTCATCACCACCTTCCTCCTCATATTTCACTACTCACAATGTCATCATTTCTATCCCCTCAATTGCCTCATCAACCAACAAGGTAAGGTTTAGAGAGAAGACCTTTTTACTTCTATCAATATTGAGTCATCCACCGAGTCCTTCTTACAAGAAGAATCATCATGAATCTTTCCGCTACCACCACCATAACCACAACCTACTAGTAACTCACAACCAATTCAACCCATGAAGGATAAATCACCTTCCACATGTCAAAACACTCATAAGCATCCTTTGCCAAAAGCCAAGTGAATTTCGTAATGAAATGCGTCTCATTCTCAAACACATCCTTACAACCTATAACAACTTCGCCACCAAAACCAACCATGATGATGCAAGTAGTAGGATTACACTTTTTGACATTATATTCTTCTAATTTTCTTTTCTAAGAGCTTCTTTTGGAAAATCATATTGCATTTTAGTTTTAGAGAATCATATTGCATCATATATACATTTTATATGACTTCATCGAAAGACGAAGTACATATTGCACTAATCTCTTCTTTGTAGGTTCATATTCGTATATACTCTTTAATGTGTATGGCATTCGTGTCTACGGACGAAATTTGCCTTTTCATATCATTTCTTTTTAGGTTCACTCATATACACGGTGCAGTATATGGCATACTTGTCTCCGAACAAAGTTTGCATTTATTAATTTTCTCTTGTAGGTTCAAGCGTATATACTTTGCGGTATATGGCATAAGGATGAAGTTTGCATCATTCATTTTCAATTCTTTGGTTTATTTTTGACGCCCTCGAGGAAGGGGAGCATTCGTCAAGAATCATATTGGGTCGTCTATACACTCGCCGTATATGACATGTTTGTCTACGGACAAAAGCTATTATTGCACTAATCTTTTGTTTTGTAGGATCATACTTGACGCCCTCGAGCAAGGGGGAGCTTCCGTTGAGCTTTCATAGCATGCATCTTATATACACTTTGTTGTATATATTTTACTCGTCCATGGACGAATCTAGTTTTGCACTAATTTTTATTTGTAGGTTTTTAATCGTATCTTGACGCCTCGAACAAGGGGGAGCACTCGTCAAGGGGGAGCATGCATGCATTCATCATCATTTTTACTCTTCGACAATCCTTTGCATTTTGACCAAAAGGAAGATGTCTTTTTCTTCATCATATAGTTTTCATATTTTTATGTTGCACGAAACTAACCATTTTGTAGGTTAAGCTTTCAAATTTGTTCCATGGATCCGCTATAGACCAAGGACATTTACCTAGGGGTTGCAACAACATAAGGCGTTTGAGTAGACATTTTAACTTCACTAGGGATGATGCACGCTTGCCTTTTCAGGGAGAAATGAAGTTAAACTCCAAGGACACACCATTTTTGTTTCGAAAAAAGGGGGAGAAGAGTGTAAACAGAGAAGGTAATGTAAAAGGTATTACGGGGATACAAGTGACTTTTACATTTACTACATATTACGTTTACATATTTTGTCATCATCAAAAAGGGGGAGATTGTTAGTGCAAATATTACGATATTTAATCTACACATTCTCTTTTGTTTTGATAATGACAAAATTGTTATAACTTGTAATAGTGTATACATTAAATTTTCAAGTTACTGCGTTTTAATATATTGTCACAACGATACATCATCAACATCTCGACTTCTCGTTCTTCTGTAATGTTACAAACACAGGTTTCGTACATGTTGTTATTTTTGCATTCTTGATCCAAACCTCATTTCACATTTTGCACTACAATAATTTATAAAATGCATCACTAAACATGTATCTTTAGTCCGTGCCAATACGTTTTAACCCTTTTTCGTACATTTCGCCCTTTTTTACGTTTTCGTCTGTTTTTTTTACGTTTTCGTCCTTTTTTTACGTTTTCGCCTTTTTCACTACGATTGTCCGATTCGATACGTTTTTGTCTGTTTTTTTAGCGTGAGAGAGATGCGTGAGCACGTATTACTTGTTGGACAGTTTTTTTAACGTTTTCATACGTCTTTTACGTTTTCTTCGGTTTTTTATGTTTTCGTACGATTTCATGCGTTTTCCTAGGATTTTGTCCGTTTTCGAACATAAGAAAATGGCAAAAAAGTACTAAAACGTAAAAATAACAGACAAAAACGTACAAAATTGGACAAAAACGAACGAAAATGTAAAAAAAATGGACGAAATCGTAAAAAACCGGAAGAAATCGTAAAAAAACGGACGAAATAGTTAAAAAATTGAAGAAAACGTAAAAAAACTGACAAAATCGTAAAAAACAGGCGAAATCATAAAAAACAGATGAAATCGTAAAAAATAGACGAAATCGTAAAAAACTGACGACAACGTAAAAAAACTGACGAAATAGTAAAAACAGACGAAATAGTAAAAAAAACAGACGAAATCGTAAAAAAACGGACGAAATCGTAAAAATATGTGAGAAATCGTAAAAAACGTGCAAAAACGTAAAAAAACAGATGAAATCGTAAAAAAGCTGACGAAATTGTAAAAAACAAACGAAATCGTAAAAAAACTGACGAAATCGTAAAAAAACGGACGAAATCGTAAAAAACGTGCGAAAACGTAAAAAAATTGACAAAATCGTAAAAAAACTGAGGAAATCGTAAAAAAATTGACGAAATCGTAAAATATTGACGAAATCGTAAAAAAAGACGAAATCGTAAAAAACGGACGAAATCGTAAAAAAACAGACCAAATCTTATTAATATTTTGCTTGCGCCCATAAGCGTCCGTTTAATATTTTGCATGCGCCTATAAGCGCCCGTTTAATATTTTACATGCGCCCATAAGCGCCCATTTAACAATAATTGATGGGCAAAAAGTGCCCCCTACATCTAAAAGTTTTACTAGTATATGATATAAGCTGACGTGATAACACTTATAATTGTTATAATATGCAATTGCACCTTGCACTTTAAGAGCACACGGTGCAATAACGCAATGGGCTCGCAAATCCAACGTGGAGGCTCGCCAAGTGTTTGTTACTGCATTTTTTTCGGTTTAAATGTGAGTTTTTATTATGTTTGTGTGTTTTGACAATGTATAATGGGTACAACCTACAATGGTGATTTGGCTACTAATAATGAAGTAGGCTTAATGGGTCATAGTTTTCAAGTTTTGTGATGTTCTTTTAGGCCAAATATGCACATCACACATACGCCTCCCCCACAGGTCTTAACCCAACTAAACACGACTCCAACCCCATCCACAACAAAGAACCCAACCCGAAACTCTACACAGCCAAATACCACAAAAAAAATACCCCCATTAAAACCCCCATATTCCGTCAGCCACCCAGTTGGAAGTGACCACACACCTTACATCAATACTCCCCCACCACCCCCACAACAAACTTTCTTAAATCCAACCCCTAACACCGAAAAGATCCAAAGTCACCCAAAGCCAAATAGTGTAATATAATAATAATACAAAAAACAAATCAAAAAACAAAATCTGAATAGGATAAAACAAAAACCAAATCACACACTCCGAAAGCTCCACAAAGACATAAAACAGCATAAGATTGAAACTAGTGATTAAGATACGACACCGGAGAAGTAACGAAATGCCCCTCCCAATTACTACTCAACCGTCGGTATATTAAATATAAATCTGGCACTTACTAATGATCTTTTTCGTTTTTGCAAGATCAATATTGAAGAACGGGCGTTATCTTAACGTATCCTAAAAAAAAAGTCCTATAATATATAATTCTCTTAGGCCTGTCACCCGATCACTCTATAAGATCAACTTGAAAAACTGAAACCCTAAGACCCATTTCCTTATAAGGACGGGTTGCAAGTTAGTATTTATTTTTTCAAACCTCCATAGACCCGACCCGATAAGTCTCAAACCCGACCGATAACCCGATTGACAATTTGACACCCTTGGATACAAATTGGGACTAGGCTACAAATTGGGCCCAATGATAAGTATCATAGAAATTGTGATTAGGGGTTTTGATCGGTTCTGTTATCGGGTTGTTCGGTTAATTCGGTTCGGTTAGTTCGGTTAAATTTTTTTTGGGTCAACCTAAAAACCGAACCGAACACATCAATGAACTTGGAGTATTTTCTAAATGAATATAGTGAAAGTTGGCTTACATTACAACCATCAATTATATCCTTTATTTTTTGAGATAGCATGTCATATGATAACATATCATTCAAGTGAACTATCGCATGACCCGTCACTCACTACAACATTTAACACTATCCCCAGCGACAATTTTGATGTTTCCCGGGCGACTTGTCGCTGGGGATAGGGAGCGGAAAAGCTCGAATGGGATTCCTTCCCGGGCGACTTACCCGGGCGACAAAGTCGGGCCCACGTAGTTTCAGTCAATGGTTTGAGTGCCACGGTGGACGCTTTTCCCGGGCGACATGTCGCCCGGGAAAGTGGTGTTAAAAAAAACTAATTAGCGTTGATTCTTTATTAATTAAGTAATTACGTAGAATCCCGGGCGACATGTCGCCCGGGAAAGTCTTGCAATAATATTTTTTTTAATTATCCCGGGCGACATGTCGCCCGGGAAAGTCTTGCAATAATTTTTTTTTAATTATCCCGGGCGACATGTCGCCCGGGAAAGTCTTGCAATAATTTTTTTTTAATTATCCCGGGCGACATGTCGCCCGGGATAGGTCTGCAATAAGTTTTTTTTTCTACTTTCCCGGGCGACATGTCGCCCGGGAAAAGTCTGCATTTTTTTTTCTACTTTCAACGGATGAGTCGAGATGCTATGGTTATACATTAGACGTTCAACGGATGAGTCGATATGCTATCGTTGTACATTAGACGTTCAACGGATGAGTCGAATTCTATGGTTATACATTAGGCGTAACGGATGAGACGATATGCATGGTTATACATTAGGCCTTCATACGGATGAGTCGAAGATGCTATGGTTATAACATTACACTTTCAAACGGATGAGTCGAATGCTATGGGTGTATCATTAGACGTTCAAACGATGAGGTCTGATATGATATCTATTGTACTTAAGGTGTCAACGGAGAGTCGATATGGTACGTTTTACAATAGACGTTCAACGGATGAGTTCGATATGGAATCTTTATACATTAGGCTTCAAACAGATGAGTCTATATGGTATCGTTGTACTATTAGACGTTCAACGGATGAGTCAGATGCTATATTTATACATTAGTCCGTTCAACGGATGAGACGATATGCTAAGTTTATACTTAGTGGCGTTCAAACGGATATCCGATATGCTATAGGGGTATACATTACACGTTCAAACGGATGAGGTCGAATGCCCCTATGATTATACATTCAGACGTTCAACGAATAATACGAATGCTATGATTATACATTAGACGTTCAACGAATGAGTCGAGATGCTATGGTTATACATTAGGCGTTCAACGGATGTGTTGATATGCTATGGTTATACATTAGGCGATCAACGAATTAGTCTAGATGTTATGGTTATACATTAAACGTTTAACGGATGAGTAGAGATGCTATGGTTATACATTAGACGTTCAACGGATGAGTCGATATTGTATCGTTATACATTAGGCGTTCAACGGATGAGTCGAGATGTTATGGTTATACATTAAACGTTTAACGGATGAGTAGAGATGCTATGGTTATACATTAGACGTTCAACGGATGAGTCGATATTGTATCGTTATACATTAGGCGTTCAACGGATGAGTCGATATGGTATCGTTGTACATTAGACGTTCAACGGATGAGTCGAGATGCTATGGTTGTACATTAGACGTTCAACGGATGAGTCGATATGATATCGTTGTACATTAGGCGTTCAACGGATGAGTCGATATGGTATCGTTGTACATTAGACGTTCAACGGATGAGTCGAGATGCTATGGTTGTACATTAGACGTTCAACGGATGAGTCGATACGATATCGTTGTACATTAGGCATTTAACGGATGAGTCGATATGGTATCGTTGTACATTAAATGTTTAACGGATGAGTCGATATAGTATCGTTATACATTAGGCGTTTAACGGATGAGTCGATATAGTATCGTTGTACATTATACATGTAACGGATGAGTCGAGATGCTATGGTTGTACATTAGACGTTTAACGGATGAGTCAATATTGTATCGTTGTACATTAGACGTTCAACAGATGAGTCGAGATGCTATGGTTGTACATTAGAGGTTCAACGGATGAGTCGATATAGTATCGTTGTACATTAGACGTTCAACGAATGAGTCGAGATGCTATGGTTATACCTTAGGCGTTCAACGGATGAGTCGAGATGCTATGGTTATACCTTAGGCGTTCAACGGATGAGTCGATATGCCATGGTTATACATTAGGCGTTTAACGGATGAGTCGATATGATATGGTTATACATTACACATTCAACGGAAGAGTCGATATGGTATCGTTGTACATTAGACGTTCAACGGATGAGTCGAGATGCTATGGTTATACATTAGACGTTCAACGGATAAGTCGATATGATATCGTTGTACATTAGGCATTCAACGGATGAGTCGATATGGTATCGTTGTACATTAGACGTTCAACGGATGAGTCGATATGGTATCGTTATACATTAGGCGTTCAACGGATGAGTCAATATATTATCGTTGTACATTAGACGTTCAACGGATGAGTCGAGATGCTATAGTTGTACATTAGACGTTCAACGGATGAGTCAATATGGTATCGTTGTACATTAGGTGTTCAACGGAAGAGTCGATATGGTATCGTTGTACATTAGACGTTCAACAGATGAGTCAAGATGCAATAGTTGTACATTAGACGTTCAACAGATGAGTCGATATGGCATCGTTGTACATTAGACATTCAACGGATGAGTCTACATGCTATGGTTATACCTTAGGCGTTCAACGGATGAGTCGATATGCAATGGTTATACATTAGGCGTTTAACGGATGAGTTGATATGCTATGGTTATACCTTAGGCGTTCAACGGATGAGTCGATATGCAATGGTTATACATTAGGCGTTTAACGGATGAGTTGATATGCTATGGTTATACATTACATGTTTAACGGATGAGTTGATATGGTATCGTTGTACATTAGACGTTCAACGGATGAGTCGAGATGCTATGGTTATACATTAGGCATTCAACGGATGAGTCGATATGCTATCGTTGTACATTAGACGTTCAACGGATGAGTCGAGATGCTATGGTTATACATTAGACGTTCAACGGATGAGTCGATATGTTATCGTTGTACATTAGATGTCCAACGGATGAGTCGATATGGTATTGTTTTACATTAGACGTTCAACGGATAAGTCGAGATGCTATGGTTATATATTAGACGTTCAACTGATGAGTCAATATGGTATCGTTGTACATTAGACGTTCAACGGATGAGTCGAGATGCTATGGTTATACATTAGACGTTCAACGGATGAGTCTGTATGGTATCGTTGTACATTAGACGTTCAACGGATGAGTCAATATGTTATCGTTGCACGTTAGATGTTCAACGGATAAGTCGATATGTTATCGTTGTACATTAGATGTTTAACGGATGAGTCAATATGTTATCGTTGTACATTAGATGTCCAACGGATAAGTCGATATGGTATCGTTGTACATTAGACGTTCAACGGATGAGTCGAGATGCTATGGTTATACATTAGACGTTGAACGGATGAGTCGATATGGTATCGTTGTACATTAGACGTTCAACGGATGTGTCGATATGGTATTGTTGTACATTAGACGTTCAACGGATAAGTCGAGATGCTATGGTTATACATTAGACGTTCAACGGATATGTCGATTTATTATCGTTGTACATTAGATGTCAAACGGATGAGTCGATATGGTATCGTTGTACATTAGATGTTCAACGGATGAGTCGAGATGTTATGGTTATACATTAGACGTTCAACGGATGAGTCGATATGTTATCGTTGTACATTAGATGTCCAACGGATGAGTCGATATGGTATCGTTTTACATTAGACGTTCAACGGATGAGTCGAGATGCTATGGTTATACATTAGACGTTCAACGGATGAGTCGATATGGTATCGTTGTACATTAGACGTTCAACGGATGAGTCGAGATGTTATGGTTATACATTAGACGTTCAACGGATGAGTCGATATGTTATCGTTGTACATTAGATGTCCAACGGATGAGTCGATATGGTATCATTTTACATTAGACGTTCAACGGATGAGTCAAGATGCTATGGTTATACATTAGACGTTCAACGGATGAGTCGATATGGTATCGTTGTACATTAGACGTTCAACAGATGAGTCGAGATGCTATGGTTATACATTAGACGTTCAACGGATGAGTCGATATGTCATCGTTGCACGTTAGATGTCCAACGGATGAGTCGATATGCTATCGTTGTACATTAGATGTCCAACGGATGAGTCGATATGTTATCGTTGCACGTTAGATGTTCAACGGATGAGCCGATATGTTATCGTTGTACATTAGATGTTTAACGGATGAGTCGATATGTTATCGTTGTACATTAGATGTCCAACGGATGAGTCGATATGGTATCGTTTTACATTAGACGTTCAACGGATGAGTCGAGATGCTATGGTTATACATTAAACGTTCAACGGATGAGTCGATATGGTATCGTTGTACATTAGACGTTCAACGGATGCGTCGAGATGCTATGGTTATACATTAGACGTTCAACGGATGAGTCGATATGGTATCGTTGTACATTAAATGTTCAACGGATGAGTCGAGATGCTATGGTTATACATTAGACGTTTAATTGATGAGTCGATATGTTATCGTTGTACATTAGATGTCCAACGGATGAGTCGATATGGTATCGTTGTACATTAGACGTTCAACGGATGAGTCGAGATGTTATGGTTATACATTAGACGTTCAACGGATGAGTCGATATGTTATCGTTGTACATTAGACGTTCAACGGATGAGTCGATATGGTATCGTTGTACATTAGATGTCCAACGGATGAGTCGATATGTTATCGTTGCACATTAGACGTTCAACGGATGAGTCGATATGTTATCGTTACACATTAGATGTTCAACGGATGAGTCGATATGTTATCGTTGTACATTAGACGTTCAACGGATGAGTCGATATGGTAGCGTTGTACATTAGATGTCTAACGGATGAGTCGATATGTTATCGTTGTACATTAGATGTTAAACATATGAGTCGATATGTTATCGTTACACATTAGATGTCCAACGGATGAGTCGATATGTTATCGTTACACATTAGACGTTCAACGGATGAGTCGATATGTTATCGTTACACATTAGACGTTCAACGGATGAGTCGATATGGTATCGTTGTACATTAGACGTTCAACGCATGAGTCGATATGTTATCGTTGTACATTAGACGTTCAACGGATGAGTCGATATGTTATCGTTGTATATTAGATGTTCAACGGATAAGTCGATATGTTATCGTTACACATTAGATGTTCAACGGATGAGTCAATATGTTATCGTTGGACATTAGATGTTCAACGGATGAGTCAATATGGTATCGTTGTACATTCGATGTCCAACGGATGAGTCGATATGTTATCGTTGTACATTCGATGTCCAACTGATGAGTCGATATGTTATCGTTACACATTAGATGTTTAATAGATGAGTCAATATGGTATCGTTGTACATTCGATGTCTAATGGATGAGTCGATATGTTATCGTTACACATTAGATGTTCAACGAATGAGTCAATATGGTATCGTTGTACATTAGATGTCCAACGGATGAGTAGATATGTTATCGTTACACATTCGATGTTCAACGGATGAGTCAATATGGTATCACTGTATATTAGATGTCCAACATATGAGTAGATATGTTATCGTTACACATTCGATGTTCAACGGATGAGTCAATATTGTATCGTTGTATATTCGATGTCCAACGGATGAGTCGATATGTTATCGTTACACATTAGATGTTCAACGGATGAGTCAATATGGTATCGTTGTACATTAGATGTCCAACGGATGAGTCGATATGTTATCGTTGTACATTCAATGTCCAACGGCTGAGTCGATATGTTATCGTTACACATTCGATGTTCAACGGATAAGTCAATATGGTATCGTTGTGTATTCGATGTTTAACGGATGAGTCAATATGGTATCGTTTTACATTAGATGTCCAACAGATGAGTTGATATGTTATCGTTGTACATTAGATATCCAACGGATGAGTTGATATGTTATCGTTGTACATTCGATGTCCAACGGATGAGTCGATATGTTATTGTTACACATTCGATGTTCAACGGATGAGTCGATATGGTATCGTTGTACATTAGATGT